>VYZS01014548.1:0-14541 GCA_013400695.1 Neodrepanis coruscans | reverse complement strand
CAATTCTAGAGTATTTCTGTCATTTCCTATTTAAGTGCCAAAGTTTTAAAGAATTCTTTTCCAAATTGACATCATTCTGACATTAGTTAGTTCTGAGTTTGTGGCTTATTTCTTACAGAAGGAATAAAAAAATTGTGTAATGTACTAATGAAAAGCAATACTGTGTTTGTTACACTAACATAGAGTGAATGCCTAAATTTGGGAATATGGATTGCTGTGCACTAAATTGATGATCACTATTCTTTGATACAGCTTTTTGCTTTATTTATTCAGAGATAATGTGTTGGGAAAAAAAAGGAGATTAACTTTCACTTCCAAACCTGCAAATTCAAACCTACTGTTTTCTACTGGTAAATAGCATCATTCTAAGTAGAACAAGTAATATTGACAGAAGGCTGAGCTAAGGAAGTCTAATCCTAATTTTCTTTTCAAAGGCAATGAGTAATTGATCACTTTTTTATCTGAGTGTGTCATGTGCAATGTAAATCTAGAAGACTGGGTTTTCTCAGCAGCTATTTACTATTAGTGAAGGGCTAAATTTTAGACCTTAACACTACAGTTCTTACTCTCATTGAATAAAGTTTTCTATGTAAGTAACACAATATAAGGCTTGACTCCTAGTAATTTTTATTGTACTTGAATTTTTCCTCTTAAGTAAGGATAAATAAATAATTGAATGATTTTGTTGTACGTGAGCTTATGGAATATACAATGGAACACTCCATGGTCTATATCTGATTTCTTATTATGAATAAATTAATTGAAGATTAAAAATTTATTTTTTAGTTACAAATTGAGCACTTACTGCAGTCACCCAAAGCTTGTGAATATTTAAAATAACTGAATTCTGCAATTTGACACCTTTTCCTTTCCAGTTACACATCTCTGACCTGATATACACTGAGTTTACATTCTTACTGCATCATTTATTACATCATTAACTGCCTTCTGAAAATTCTTCCTGATTGTCTAGATGACAAGAAATTTGTAAGAATATCCTCACTACTTTCTTAGTAGTCTCTTTCTCTACTCCACTGTGCTTCCTGTGACTGTTTAATATCTTCTTGCCTTTGACCTGGCAAATTAACCTCAGTGCTTAATTTAACTTATTTACCATCTTTCTCTGCATGAAGTTTTCCTCAAATTGATTGGACTCAAAATCAATGCATAGTGTTGCTCTGATCACTAATGACAATTTTTTCTCTGCTTGTGATGGGGTAACGTGCTACTGTTCAATCCCTGTTCCTTTCCTATTTGCTTTTGATATGCTTAATGCTCCTTTCTTCTAAATTTTTACTTTGCTTGACAAGGTGATCTCATAACCAAAATGATCCCCTGAGTCCTCTTCAGAAACCATTATTGGCTTGCCTCTTCATATCAGCCAAGAAAGATTTTATTTCAATTTTGCCAGTACACATAACACCTAAAGCAATATGTACTATCTTAAGATTTCTCTGTATTCCAAAATATACTGGTGCACTGTAGGACTCAATGTGGACCTGCTGTCAGAGCAGTTTCGTTGGTCTGAATGAAAGAATTCTTATACTATTAGGCAGAAATCATCTGGCAAACAGAGCTGTTATGCAGTGGTGAGCAGGTGCTGATCACCCCTCTTCTGCAACCCTGATGTCACAAAAACCTTGCATTGTCAAAAAAAAAAAAAAAAAAAAAAAAAGATGTGCTTTACTTTCTTGCTTCAGTTGTCATGAGCATTGCCCTCAACATTGGTCCAGACTGTTATGTTACTTATTGCTTTTGTACTTTCAGCAAAGCTGAAAAAAAAACCCAACAGTTTTTGCTTGAGGCTCTCTTAGGTAAATTGAACTATCTTAGACTAGTAAAAATAAAATGAAAAAAAAATCCTTTGAAAGAAAACAGATATTGCTATAGGTTTCCTGCATCATATTTTGTCATGACATGCTGAGTAATCTCATCAGGTAGTTCAGCTTCCCTCTATTTGTGATGTTTAATATAGCTGGATTTCAGAATGATTAGCAAATTCTTCATAATTCTGTCAAAAATATATTAAAAAGACAGCATAAACTAACACAGTCATCAAGAGTCTATAAAAATCATTATTTTCAAAAGACAATTTATGGATAATCCTGACAAGGAGTTTAACAAAATGAAAGGTACAACTTTATCTTAAGGAAATGGATCAAATTAGAAAGAAATATACAATTCCTACATTTCTTTCCTATTTTTCACTTTAATCACATAGATTAATCACTTTAGAAAATAAAAAAGCCTCAATAAGATTAAGAACAGTGGCCTTTATTCTCTACTTTCATTACAATTAAAATTATTTGACCTCAAGTAAAATAACATTTTCAGATAACTTATGATTTAGCCCTTAATACTTCTATAGGGTTGGTGTATTTTTTCCTCAATAACTAATCTTGTTTTAGTTCAGTTACTCACAATAGCAAATACCTGCTTTAATTAGTAAATTAAAAAGAGATTTTGAGAGCTCCTTATCTTTCTAGTTTTGTTATCCCATCTGTGCATGTTTTGAAAGGAGCTAAGATATGTGTAATGCTAATTAATTTTGTACCACACTAGAGTTGTTAAGCTAGGTATTCAAATCCTTTTCCCAATTCAAATACATTCTAAAGCTTAAAGTTATTAGTGCTAATGAGTAATTTGATTTAAGTTAATTAAACTGTATTTAATTCAGTTACATGAAGGCACTCTAGTAGTCTTTGAAAATACATACAACAATATTATCCATGGATTTAAGGAAAATACTGTGTTATAAGTATTGTTCAATACATTGTAGAATCAAAAAGGGATAATGGCTTCTAGAATCTTCACCAGCTGATGATAAAAAAAACAAAACAAAACCACAGAGCAAACAATGAAAGGCAAAATTAGCACGTGAAATTAACATATATGATATGATTTCTGATCTAACAAGAACATCTAGATGATATTTACATTTTACAGCGGCAACATCAACAGAGAACAATTAAAGCAATTTTCAGTACGAATAAATAAAGAGCTGATAGAAAAGAAAAAGTCAAAGCAAAACGTGTTGTGTCAGCTGTTGCATATTTCCCTCAAAGCTTTACATAAACTATAAAAGTGAAAAAATATTGATATTTCTTGTATCATTACTTATATTATATAAGTATTATTATATTTTAATATGCAGTATGTCCCTGTACATACTGCATATTAAAATGTCCATGTATAAGGATGGTGATGGAGCTGCGGGCAGCCTCAATCTTGAAAGTCTACAGCTCTTCCCCTGAAACCGAGGGTAAAAGCAAGCGCTGGAGAGAAATGCCCACCGAAAGAAAAAACACCTCATACCAAGGACTTATGTGGGTGAACACCTAGGCGTGAAAACATAACTCTATCCAATGAGCTAGCGACACTTCTGCTTAGGCAGACCAATGAAAGGGAAGCTTGTATTCAAACGGTCCAATTAAGTGCCGTGGCACGCATGTTTGAAAGGGTTATAAAAGGGAAGGGAATGAATAAATGGGATTCAGATTTGGGACATACACAGACATGTTTGGGTCTCGCTTCTGTCCATCACAGGTAAGTGAGGTAAGCTACAACACAGGTATATGCATGTGAAAGATATAAACTCATTTTTCATGTTTTATGAAGGCTTGAATGCTTTATTCACTAGTAACAAAAATCCCTCAATTAATTTGTGACCAGCAAGCTGTAATTTGGATGCACTGGCTAGAACACACAACTTCAGTGTAATGTTCCACAGGTATTGAGCTACTCTTTTTACCTCAACAAATCAAGAAAAATCTGACATCCAAGAGTAAATGTTACAACTTCTTCATAGCAGTGCAGAAATGCTACATTATGTGGACAACAAGAAATGCTATTTCCCTTTGGTAGCTCTTTTTGATTTATATCTCCTTTCTTGTTTTTTATTTTTTTCTGTAAAGCAAAAAAGATTGAAGTAAAAAAGGAGTAGGTCCATTAGCCTTAACTTTCCATTATTAAAGGACTATTTTAAAATCGAGGAATTATGTGGAATTCTGTACATAACAAAAACCAAAAAGAACCACTGAGAAAAAGTAGTGCTACCATATCAGCTGTAATCAAATTGAAATTTTTTTGACTTTTTGCTTGCTTGTTAAAAAACAAAACAAAAAACAAAACTCTGAAAAAAACCCACAAAAGCAAAGAAGCAAAAACATTCTGAATGAGTACAGAAATTTACAAAAGGCTGATTAAACATGACAATAAAATTTTAAGAAATTTATGATGTAATTAGAAAAGCTTAATAAAAACTAACATAAGAGAGGAAAAAAACTTAAAATTCAAGGAAGAATATAAAATCTTAATAATATAAAATATAAAATATAAGATCATTGGAATAGAGTTAAAAAGAGAAGTTAAAGAAGAAATAGACACTATGTGTGATCTGAACCCTGTGATTTAACACAAGTCAACAAATAGCTTAAAAAAAAAAAAGAGATTGTCACAAAGGTGTTTGCCCTGTCAAGTTGTATTTTATATTTTTAATTTATTTGCAATATAGTGATTAGTGGTTATGTACTTCAATATTTTGGCTACAATATTTGGATGAATTTACCATATGAATTTACGATAGGGTAAGGTGCTGATTTTGCATTTTGGGGGTAAACATAGGGAAATTAAGGAAACGTGTACATACAGCCTACAAAGGACCATCAGTGCTGGTAAGAGAACACTGGATATCTCCTAAACTTCTATTGCTCCTATCTCTAAACAAGTAAAGAAATTTATGGAGGATTTCAACTTGCCAGATATTAGCTGGGAATACCACACAGCTGGTGCAAATAGGTCCAGAAGATTTCAAAACACCTGGATGATACTTCATAGTACAGGTACTAAGGCAGCCAATTAAGAAAGGTGTCCTCCTTGATTTGTTGCTTTTTAACAGAGAGGGTCTTGTGGGTGAAGTGGCAACTGGTCTTGGCCACAACTGTGAAGCAGTCAAGTTTAAAATTTCTGAAGATATAAGGAAAAGCCCAGCAAAATTTCAGTTCTGGGCATGAGGAGAGCATACTTAAGGTTACACAGGGAACAATAGAGGGTGAGGTCCCTGGTAAAATGCTTTTAGAAGGTTGTTAAACAGGTTCTTGTTTTTAAAACATATTTTTTCCCTTCCCCCCACCTCCATGTACGAAGGGGGATGGGGTTCCAGGGATTTTCTAGGGGGAAGGGAGAGGTAGGGTGGTGTTGTTTTTTGGGAGAGATTACTGGGGAGAGGGAGGGGGTTGCTTTCAAACCTTTTTTTTTTTGTTTTGTAAGAAAAGCAAAGCGGATGACTCCTGGTGGTTTGGGAGGGCCGTGGGTCTGTCCGTCAGGCTGGTGCGTGTTTTGCCGGGTGGCGGCGGTGGCAGGGGCAGCAGCGCATACAGGGTGGTGGTGGCAGCTGTGGGGCAGCAAGGCGAGCCCTGCACCACTGGCTGAAGACATGCATGGTCAGACCTTCTGCAGTGCAGCAGCTGCCTGCTCTGGCTGAGCACGGGCATCACTGGGTCGTGTGGCAACTCCTGCTGGACTCCAGTGGTGTGGCACCCCCTCAGCCCTGCTGGTTGCTGCTGGCACCGTGCATGTGCAGCAGGTCCCGCCTGTCCATGGCTTGCATGGCTGGCTGGACGGCACTGCCCTGGCTCGGGGGGTGCTCTGATGGAGCAGCCATCCCCTGGCAGCGCTCTGCGGTGATAGCCACTGCTATAGGTGCTGGGTTAGCTGCTGCCTTTGACTGGTTCTATGTGGCATTGGCAGCGAGTGTGGCTGCTGGTGTCATGCTTGTGCTAGCGGCAGGCGTGTGGTGGTAGCATACCTCTTGATGAGTGGGACCACCCCTGTGGAAGCCATGGCTGGCATAGGGGACGAGGTCAGCCTGGGCCAGTGTCACCACATGGAGCAGACCCGGGGTGGCAGAGTGCGGTGCCACAAGTGGCCCCGGGCCTGCGGGGCATCCCACAGCACTGACGTGGTGGCAGTGGCGGCTCTCCCTCCTGGCAGACCACAGCCACAAGGCATTTTGGCAGGAACATCAATATGTTGCCTCATGGTGAAGTCTCAGGGAGGAGGAGGTGCACAGCGCCATTATCCAATCAGGAGGTGGCTTGCTCCAGAAGGGATCCCTGAGATAATGCAAGAACAAGTACCCTGTAAAAGCCAGGCATGGAGGTCCTGCCTCTCTCTTTGAGGCTCAGCTCTCATTCCAGCTTCATCTCAGCTCATCTCCTCTGCCCTCTCAGTTCTTTTCTGCATCCTGAGAAGCACCACAGCTGGATCGACAGCAGAGGCAGGGCAGGGTTGAGAACCACACTGCTCACTGGAAGTGGTATCTCTTCCTTTGTGCCCCTGGGGGTTCTTTTCATTCTTTATGTTTTCCAGGAGTGTGATTAACACCATCCACAGGCCAGCCTCCCTTCCTTCCCTTGCTCCACCAGCCCAGCGGCCAGCCCAGAGGAGCATAGTTTGTCCTGTGTGTTTATTTTTGGGTTTTGTTGTCTGTTAAAATGAATCTGTTGGTTGCCATTACTCTATTTCAATCTCTCATTGCTTTATAATGCCCCTGGTGTCCAAATCAGGACAAAGGTGCTGGAGGCCATTGGTGTTCCATATTTTTTAAGTCCCACCTCCTAAAATCACAGAAGCAGGTAACTTTCCCTGTCAGCCAGAAGGGCCAGCTGTGTCTGACCTAGCATCACATGTCAAACTGGGGAGAGGATTGTCCTGCTCTGCTCTGCACTGGTGCTGTTTCATCTGCAACATTGGGACAATTTTGGGGCCACAACAAATAAAAGATATTAAGGTATTTGAGCTTTTCCAAAGAAGAGCAACAAGGATGGTGAAGGGACTGGAGGAGAAGCCATATAAGAAGTGGCTGAGGTCACTTGGTCTGTACAGTCTTGATAAGACTGAGGGGAGACCTCATCACTGTCTACAACTTCCTTATGAGAAGAAGTAGAGTTGTAAACATTGCCCTCTTCTCTCTGATGACCAGTGACAGGACCCAAGGGAAAGGCAAGAGGCTGAATCACCTGAGGTTTAGGTTAAATAGCAGGAAAAGATTCTTCACCCAGAGGGTGTTTGGGCACTGGAACAGGTTCCCCAGGGAAGTGGTCACAGCGTCAATCCTGACAGAGTTCAAAAAGCATTTGAACAATGCTCTCAGGCACATGGTGTGATTCATGGGGCAGCCCTGTCCAGAGCCAGGAGTTCATTTGTCTCAATGATCCTCGTAAGTCACTTGCAACTCAGGACATTCTTTGGTTCTACGAATTGTCTCAGGCTAGAGATGCACTTTAAGGAATACAGAATTGAACTATCTTTCCCATACTCAAGAGACTGAAGAGAACAACCTTGTTTGTTACTATGCACTAACACAGATAACCTGCTTTGCACTCTAAAAATAAGCTGTACACACACACCAATAGAAAAAGTATAATGACAGGCATCACAGTGATTGATGTAGCAATATTAACTTTTTGTAGTGGTAATAAAGAAAAAGCTATCACACATAACATTTTGAATTCAACACACTACCACTAAACATATAGTTTGTTTGTTCTTGATCCAATGACAAGAAAGCAAAATATTTTGTTACTTATACTTACAAAGTATATTGAAAGAAAAACTAATTTATACAATTTTCTGCAATCTGAGACTAATCAGAACAAAAATTCTAAGATAACTCCGTATGTCTTCATTAGACTTCATTTAAAGTCATATAGAGACTCTAGAAATATAAAAAACATTTCTTTCCTTACATTCATCACAATGAAGTCCTAGTTATGTAAGTGCAATTTGTATTTGGCTCTACAGCATAAATACAACTTCCTTGTGAAAATGAAAAACTTTCTGAAGACTTAATTTAAAAGAATTTCAGATGCTGTGATGAAAGCACATGAAGTGTATATAACATCTTAATGTTAAATGCTGATCTGCAGGTTCTTAACATAATTTAATATTTACATAAATTCTTAAATAAACAAAACAGATACTTAGATCTACATCTTAATTAATTTCAAGATAATTCTTTGTTTAAAAAGCCTATTTGTGTAACTGTATTTCTACATCAAAGAACAAAGTACTTGAAACTCTAATTTTGATCTCTGTGTGTGTGTAGATTCCTCCCTTGAGTGGGAACACCCCTCAAGGTTACTCCTTCCAGCTGAGTAAAATAGATTTGCCCATGATCCTTGGTATGAGTAAGTAACATCAATCTTTCCTCTTCCTCTTATGTTTTTTTGGTTTGTTTTATTGTTATTGATTGGGTTTGTTTTGTTTGTTTGTTTGTTTTTAAAATATAACTTTGACAATACTGAATAACATGCTACTACATTGTCCATCAAAACACTGCTTTGAGAATTTCTGTTACATTTTCTTACAATAAAAGANTTTTTTTTTTTGTTTTGTAAGAAAAGCAAAGCGGATGACTCCTGGTGGTTTGGGAGGGCCGTGGGTCTGTCCGTCAGGCTGGTGCGTGTTTTGCCGGGTGGCGGCGGTGGCAGGGGCAGCAGCGCATACAGGGTGGTGGTGGCAGCTGTGGGGCAGCAAGGCGAGCCCTGCACCACTGGCTGAAGACATGCATGGTCAGACCTTCTGCAGTGCAGCAGCTGCCTGCTCTGGCTGAGCACGGGCATCACTGGGTCGTGTGGCAACTCCTGCTGGACTCCAGTGGTGTGGCACCCCCTCAGCCCTGCTGGTTGCTGCTGGCACCGTGCATGTGCAGCAGGTCCCGCCTGTCCATGGCTTGCATGGCTGGCTGGACGGCACTGCCCTGGCTCGGGGGGTGCTCTGATGGAGCAGCCATCCCCTGGCAGCGCTCTGCGGTGATAGCCACTGCTATAGGTGCTGGGTTAGCTGCTGCCTTTGACTGGTTCTATGTGGCATTGGCAGCGAGTGTGGCTGCTGGTGTCATGCTTGTGCTAGCGGCAGGCGTGTGGTGGTAGCATACCTCTTGATGAGTGGGACCACCCCTGTGGAAGCCATGGCTGGCATAGGGGACGAGGTCAGCCTGGGCCAGTGTCACCACATGGAGCAGACCCGGGGTGGCAGAGTGCGGTGCCACAAGTGGCCCCGGGCCTGCGGGGCATCCCACAGCACTGACGTGGTGGCAGTGGCGGCTCTCCCTCCTGGCAGACCACAGCCACAAGGCATTTTGGCAGGAACATCAATATGTTGCCTCATGGTGAAGTCTCAGGGAGGAGGAGGTGCACAGCGCCATTATCCAATCAGGAGGTGGCTTGCTCCAGAAGGGATCCCTGAGATAATGCAAGAACAAGTACCCTGTAAAAGCCAGGCATGGAGGTCCTGCCTCTCTCTTTGAGGCTCAGCTCTCATTCCAGCTTCATCTCAGCTCATCTCCTCTGCCCTCTCAGTTCTTTTCTGCATCCTGAGAAGCACCACAGCTGGATCGACAGCAGAGGCAGGGCAGGGTTGAGAACCACACTGCTCACTGGAAGTGGTATCTCTTCCTTTGTGCCCCTGGGGTTTCTTTTCATTCTTTATGTTTTCCAGGAGTGTGATTAACACCATCCACAGGCCAGCCTCCCTTCCTTCCCTTGCTCCACCAGCCCAGCGGCCAGCCCAGAGGAGCATAGTTTGTCCTGTGTGTTTATTTTTGGGTTTTGTTGTCTGTTAAAATGAATCTGTTGGTTGCCATTACTCTATTTCAATCTCTCATTGCTTTATAATGCCCCTGGTGTCCAAATCAGGACAAAGGTGCTGGAGGCCATTGGTGTTCCATATTTTTTAAGTCCCACCTCCTAAAATCACAGAAGCAGGTAACTTTCCCTGTCAGCCAGAAGGGCCAGCTGTGTCTGACCTAGCATCACATGTCAAACTGGGGAGAGGATTGTCCTGCTCTGCTCTGCACTGGTGCTGTTTCATCTGCAACATTGGGACAATTTTGGGGCCACAACAAATAAAAGATATTAAGGTATTTGAGCTTTTCCAAAGAAGAGCAACAAGGATGGTGAAGGGACTGGAGGAGAAGCCATATAAGAAGTGGCTGAGGTCACTTGGTCTGTACAGTCTTGATAAGACTGAGGGGAGACCTCATCACTGTCTACAACTTCCTTATGAGAAGAAGTAGAGTTGTAAACATTGCCCTCTTCTCTCTGATGACCAGTGACAGGACCCAAGGGAAAGGCAAGAGGCTGAATCACCTGAGGTTTAGGTTAAATAGCAGGAAAAGATTCTTCACCCAGAGGGTGTTTGGGCACTGGAACAGGTTCCCCAGGGAAGTGGTCACAGCGTCAATCCTGACAGAGTTCAAAAAGCATTTGAACAATGCTCTCAGGCACATGGTGTGATTCATGGGGCAGCCCTGTCCAGAGCCAGGAGTTCATTTGTCTCAATGATCCTCGTAAGTCACTTGCAACTCAGGACATTCTTTGGTTCTACGAATTGTCTCAGGCTAGAGATGCACTTTAAGGAATACAGAATTGAACTATCTTTCCCATACTCAAGAGACTGAAGAGAACAACCTTGTTTGTTACTATGCACTAACACAGATAACCTGCTTTGCACTCTAAAAATAAGCTGTACACACACACCAATAGAAAAAGTATAATGACAGGCATCACAGTGATTGATGTAGCAATATTAACTTTTTGTAGTGGTAATAAAGAAAAAGCTATCACACATAACATTTTGAATTCAACACACTACCACTAAACATATAGTTTGTTTGTTCTTGATCCAATGACAAGAAAGCAAAATATTTTGTTACTTATACTTACAAAGTATATTGAAAGAAAAACTAATTTATACAATTTTCTGCAATCTGAGACTAATCAGAACAAAAATTCTAAGATAACTCCGTATGTCTTCATTAGACTTCATTTAAAGTCATATAGAGACTCTAGAAATATAAAAAACATTTCTTTCCTTACATTCATCACAATGAAGTCCTAGTTATGTAAGTGCAATTTGTATTTGGCTCTACAGCATAAATACAACTTCCTTGTGAAAATGAAAAACTTTCTGAAGACTTAATTTAAAAGAATTTCAGATGCTGTGATGAAAGCACATGAAGTGTATATAACATCTTAATGTTAAATGCTGATCTGCAGGTTCTTAACATAATTTAATATTTACATAAATTCTTAAATAAACAAAACAGATACTTAGATCTACATCTTAATTAATTTCAAGATAATTCTTTGTTTAAAAAGCCTATTTGTGTAACTGTATTTCTACATCAAAGAACAAAGTACTTGAAACTCTAATTTTGATCTCTGTGTGTGTGTAGATTCCTCCCTTGAGTGGGAACACCCCTCAAGGTTACTCCTTCCAGCTGAGTAAAATAGATTTGCCCATGATCCTTGGTATGAGTAAGTAACATCAATCTTTCCTCTTCCTCTTATGTTTTTTTGGTTTGTTTTATTGTTATTGATTGGGTTTGTTTTGTTTGTTTGTTTGTTTTTAAAATATAACTTTGACAATACTGAATAACATGCTACTACATTGTCCATCAAAACACTGCTTTGAGAATTTCTGTTACATTTTCTTACAATAAAAGAAAAACATTTTGTATGAGTGCTTCAAATTAACCATGTGAACCCAGAATATTTTAGATTAATGGCACTGAAAATCATCTTCCACTGTGGAGTTCAGACTGCCTGAAGCTGAAAGAAAAAAAAAACACAAATAAATTGTATTTCTGAAGAAGTTTAATTTCTTAAAACAATAAATAGAGATGTTAGCAATAGAGTTGACCTGAAGGTAAGGCAGAACTCACTGAGTGAGCTCTTAGCTAAGCAGACATCAGAGTTCAAAACTCTCTCACTCGATTTTTTTTTAGATGTTCCACATGTGAAGGATGTGATCATTATCAACTTTACTCATTTGAAGATTTACATGGGATTTCTGATTTTACAAAGTGTGAAACAAACAAACAAACAAACAAACAAACCCACAATAAAAATGCAGGCTGCTGTCAGGAAAATATAATAATTGCAATGCACAGTTGAGATGCATACTAATGTGACTCCCATTATCATCACAACTTGAGTGACTTCCGTCTCTGGGAAGACATAGCAGCTGAAAAACTGGTTGAAATCAGTCTAAGACCATTGCAGGTCACTCTCAGGTCCCTTCTGTGTTGAGATCTTTACAATGGCTGTGGCCAACCAGACACACCATGAGCTCTTGCTTTCCCATCTCCTCTGAGCCTTTTTTCATGATACGTGTTTATCAGTGAGTTGCAGAAGAAAATTATATTTTTTTTCTTATTTAACTCTTTTTCTGCTAAGCTATACAAACTGTTGCATTTGAGTTTCAAACAGAATTGTAAAGATACTATTAAAAATACCAGATGTTGGTTGGAAAAGAGTCTACCCTACCAAGGAAAGGTTGGAATGGTCTACCAATCAGAAAAGTGATATAATACTCAAAATAAAATGAAAACATGAACACCCATACAAAATACAGGGCAAGGTTTCAGAAGTAGCAGTGTGATAAAAACAGTGTAATGTCCTTTATTTGACAATTCTTGGTAGTCATAAATAGATACATGTAGCTTTCAGAAAGATGGGATATTTAGCATTTGTAGTATCTATCTCTACCTTTTTGTTTTTTCTAGCTAAATAATGCCTTCCTGTGTCTCTCCTGTCTGGGGAATAGTCATCAGTTATTTGGTAAATAATATTATGGATTTTTTTAAGATAAACACAATTCAGAAAGAAGTTAAGAGCATAACAGTTTAGATATGAAGCACAAAAATATTATTTTCCTGCATAATTTTTCAATTTCAAATTATGTTATGTATTGAACTAGCTAAAGTCAAAAAAAGCCATTCAGGTTGAATTCTGCTATTCTGGTAGCTGCTGGGTATTAACTTTCTCTGTTACATAAATCTGAGGGAAAATGTGAAAGAAAACAAAAAATAAACCAAACAAACCCAAAACAAACAAAGAAATTAACAAATAAACAAGAGGGAGACAGCATAAGCAATTCAGATACAGATGTAAGAGTCCAATACTTTCTGACCAAGTTCTTGTAAATATTCCAGCCAGAAAGGGTGTAATGTTTAATATCCTTCTTTAGAGATAGTTGATGTTACACAGGGAATCTGATTTTAGTGCAGTGATACAACAAAGTACAGGTATTTAAAATGAAACAAAAATAACTCTTATGTCTCTTTTCTTTTGAGATGAGACAGGCTTTTTTGCAACAGCTGTATTCAGTCAAACCCTGCATTTTTCTCTGAGCTTCAAAGCCCATCATACCTATCCATTTCCTCTGAACTTTTCTCTGTTGTAGGGGTGTAATGAATAATGACCTAAATACTACCTTTAGGGTTTAGTCACTCACAGCACATGAGTTATTTAAGTATCATATTTGAATGTGTTCCTGGTATGTCAAGTTTTTCTACACTGCCAGTGAGAGTCTCTTATGCATGCCTACACCTTCTTCTTGCGAATACCTCTTTTTTTGTTCATAAAATGTGCATTCCACAGATCCAAAAATAATCTGTATGATTGCTGCAAAACACTGTTTTTAGTCTTATGTAGCTAAAACTCACTTCCTCACACACATTCAACTTCAGAAAAATCCCACATAGCACAAACAGAGCTAACAAGATATAGCGATTTGTGCAAGTAATGCATATTTTCTAAATGCTATGAGTTCTGCAGGAACTGCTTTTCACCCCAATGTGCAATAGTCTGGTTATTGCTCAGATGACACAGACTAGAGTGTTGGTACTGTCACTGCAAATTTCCTGCTGGAGAAAACTTTGATAGTGTTCCATTTTCTTTTCTGAACTGAGCCTGCCCAGTGTTCAAAGCAATTTGTATCTATAGAAAGATAAAAGATTTTTTTGGTAAATTTGTAGGGCAAGGATAATAAATCAAGACTACTACCTAGTATAACCCCATATGTTTCAGCAGGAGAAATAACTCTTTTTATAATTCTGAATGAATTATTAAATACCATTAGACAAATCTCCAATTCATTATTCACATTTTGTTCCAAGCATTATAGCAATTTGCAATATTTAATTTTCATACAGAAATGTGTTTCTTCATGCTCCCTTACCTGGCAAATGAAGTTGCAATCTCCATCCTACTCAAATGCAGGTTGATTTTATATTCAGTAAAAAAAGTCAGAAGGGAATGAAAATATTAACACCACAAAACCAGTATTTTAATAATTGAGATTGGTTTTTTCATTCATAGATATCATAGCCTTATTGTCCTTGGTTTGTGTTGACTTTTTAATTTTGTTTGTTTGGTGTTGTTTTATTTTTTGTCTTGTGTAATGACTCAGCAACAATCAAGAAATTTCTTATTTTTAGGCCATCTCTGTCATCATACAGTCCTTAAAGTTTCACTTGCCATGAACTTGGACACCAAATTCCTAAACAGCTTAAAATTACAGAAAATTCCATCTGGAAACATCATGACATTAAATTAGAAATAGATTACAGATTTCAAGGCAAATTATCATAAAAATGTATGATTTTAAGGAATGCAAAAAATACATTTGCACTTATGTAGAAAAAAATTCTAACCTCCTATATTTTAAATACTGACATTGAACACAATAATT
>VYZS01014542.1:16346-30208 GCA_013400695.1 Neodrepanis coruscans | reverse complement strand
GTTTGTCACCCCTGCTTCTCAGGGGTTGGTAACTTGTTCACACAACCCTCATACCTCTAGCAAGATTCATGCTGTTACTGGGATTGAGAGGCAAGGAGAGAATTGACTCCTGGAGCAGGTATAGGATGACATGCCAAAACTTGAGGAAAGCAGCAGTAACATCTGCTCAGACACATAACTTCAATCTGCCTCTATGAGGTGTACCACACCTGCAATGTTTCTACACCAATGCTCACAGCATGAGGAATAAACAAGCACAGTTCAAAGTTTCAGTCCAGTCTCAGAGATCTGACATCACTAGCATAAGTGAAACCCAGTGGGATGAGATCTCTGACTGGAGTGCCCTGTTGGATGGTTACAGGCTCTTTAGGAGGGATAGAAAGGACAGAAGAGGTGGAGGTGTGACACTGTATGCAGTAGAAGGGTTAGAATGTATGGAGCTCACAGTTGGCAATGACACGGTTGAGAGCCTCTGAGTAAGATTCAAGGAGAAAACAAATAATGCATATGTCATCAGGGGAGTCTTATAGACCTCTCAACCAGGATGATGATGCTGATTAATTATTCTTTGAGGAACTAAGAGACACTTCCAAGTCCATTGCCCTTGTCCTTATGGGGGACTTCAACTTGCCAGAAATTAACTGGGAGCATCACACAGTAGGTACAACCTGGGCCAGAATATTCATAAAAAACCTGGATGACAACTTTATGGAACAAGGAGCTGACTCAGAAAGATGCCCTCCTTAGTCTGCTACTTGTCAACAAAGCAGACCTCATGAGCAAAGTGGAGATTGGTGGCTATCTTGGCCATAGCAACCACAAAGCGATCGAGTTTAAAATTTATGTTGACAGGAGGAAAAGTACCAGCAAAACCTCAACTCTGGACATGAGGAGAGCAGAATTCAGGCTGCTCAGGGGATAAGTAAGTAAGGTCCCCTGGGAAAATGTTTTTTTCAGGTGCTGGAATTCATCAGTGCTGGTCATTTTTTAAACATCACCTCCTAAGGACATAGGAGCAGGCAGTTCCCAAATGTTGGAAGTCAAGCAGGCAAGGCAGAAGGCCAGCTTGGCTGAGTATGGATCTTCTCTTGGAAATAAGGCAAAAAAAGGAAGATGTATGCCCAGTGGAAGCAAAGTCAGGTGACATGAGAAGAATTCAGAGTTGCTGCTTTCCACTGTAGGGAAAAAAATTTTGTGGCCAGTGCTCAACTGGAGTTGAAACTGGCTAGAATTTTGGGAGAAAATAAAAGGAGTTTTTTCAATTATATTAAAGGCAAGAAGCAGTACAGAAATATCATCATCCTGTTACAGGGTGAGGATGATAATCTCACAAACAGAGACAGAGACAAGGCAGAGGTGTTTAATGCTTTCTTTGCCTCTGTCTTCAACATGGATGACGGACCAAGAGGAACTCAGTGCCCTGAGCTGGAGGACCATGACTGTGAGAATTATTCCACTGAATAATTATTGAGAATTATTCCCATTGATCCTGAAATTGTGCAGGATTTGCTGCTCCAGCCAGATCCCTACAAATCAACGGGACCTGTTGGGATTCATCTCAGAATCCTCGAAGAGCTGGCTGATGTCATCGTAAAAGCTCTCTTGATGATTTTTGAGTGGTCTTGGGTATCTGGAGAGGTCCCACTTGGCTGCAAGCTGACAAACATTGTACCAATTTTCAAGAAGGGCAAGAATGAGGACCCCAGAAACTACAGGCCTGTCTCACTTCAGTGCCTGATAAAGTTATGGAGAAGGTTATTCTGGGAAGTATTGAAAAACGCCTGAAAGACAATGCTGTCATCGGTCACAGTCAATACAGCCTCAGGAGATGAAAGACCTACTTATCAAACCTGATTTCCATTTATGACAAGGTAACCCACCTAGTTGATCAAGGGAAGTTGATATAATCTTTTTGGATTTCAATAAACCTTTCAGTACTGTCTCTCACTGGATCCTTCTGGACAAAATGTCCAGCACAAAGCTGGATAAACATGTCATGCAGTGGGTGAGCAATTAGCTCATGAGTGGAGCACAGAGGGTAATAGGGAAAGGGGTGACATCAGACTGGTGACTTATCACTAGTGGGGTTTCACAGGGCTGCATCTTGGTCTCTGTGCTCTTCAATATCTTCATAAATGACTTGCACACAGGACTGGAAGGGATACGAAGCACATTTGCAAATGATACAAAATTGAGAAAAGCTGTCGACTCCCTCGAAGGGACCTCAAAGTTTGACAAAAGAAAATGACAGATTCTGCACCTCGGATGGAGCAACTTTGGTTATAAGTACAGACTCAAGAATGAGATGCTGGAAAGCAGTGCCATAAAAAGGGACCTGTGGGTCCTGGTCCATGGCAAGTTGAATATGAGTGAGCAGTGCCCTAGAAGCCAGGAGGGCCAACAGTGTCCTGGGAGATATCAGCCAAAGCATCCTCAGTCAGTTGACAGATTGTCCCACTCTGCTCTGCACTGGTGCAGCCTCACCTTGAAAATTGTGTGCAGTTTTGGGCACCACAATATAACAAAAATATTAAGCTATTAGAGAGTGTTCAAAGGAGGGCAATAAAGATGGTGAAGGGCCTTGAGGGGAAGCTGTATGAGGAGTGGCTGAGGTCACGTGGTCTGTTCAGCCTGACAAAGTTCAATAAGCATTTGGATCATACTCTCAGGCAGGTGGTGTGACTCTTGGAGATGGTCCTGTGCAGGCCTAAGAGTTAGACTCAATAATCCTTGTGGGTCCCTTCCAACTCAGCACATTCTGTGATTCTGTGAAACTTTTATGGAAGGTCGAAGAGAGGAAGAGGGAAGAAAATGAGATATGAACTTGGTAACCCAGCCGATAGATAGCTCACCTGTGTTCAGACTGAGATCTGGGCTGTAGCTTGCTCTTAGGATTACATCCTTCATTTGCACACAGGGTGTATTTAAGTGGTATTTGTTCAGTAAACATGGATTCACAAACATTGGAGGCAATTCACTGTAATCGGCAGCTCAGGTTACACTCTCCAGAATGATGGAAGGTGTGGATAGGGTTCTGTCATGCTAAGGAGAGCTCTGAAAAAAATCCCTTTTCTCCAGTGAGTGCTCTAACCACTATGCTGTTATGTAGAAAGCTGGCAGACATATTATATATTCGACTGTGGGTTTGTGGTTTTTTCTCCCCAGCGTAAGGTTTTTACAGCTACAGAGATTCCAGCTCTGTGTACTACAAAGTGAGCACAGAGTAATCCCCTGAAATCTGTGGCTCTGCTTCATGAGCATAGGGAAGGGCAGGGGTTCATTCATCTCTGTTTGCTTTGTATTAAGCTAGTCAGTTCATGGGTGGGTTCAGATTCCAACCAAGGCATTTTGCCTCCCTCACACGCAAAGAAGGGAGCATGTGTGTCCACCTGGGGATTGTGGAGTGCAAAATGAGAACCAAACACTTCATTTCTAATTACATCTGGCTTCTTCTGTTTAAGACATAGTCTTTCACTCTGATACTAACACATCATCCAGACTTTCTGAATATTATATAATTTCAGAATCATGATTAGCAGTGTTATGATTTTTATTTCTTTGCTGCTGTACATCTAGATCTTTCACAAATATCTTTAACTTAGTTTGTCATTTATCTGACTGTTTCCTTTGCTAATTTATAGATATGTCTATGAACTTCTCCATTTCTCATTCATTTCAATATCTAAAAATTTATTGATGCCTTCTTTTTCTATCTGGCAGAAAATCTTGATTTTAGGGGAAGGAGGAGAACACCTATAGAAGCATTCATTAAAAAATTGCAATTCTCAGTTATCTATCTTTATGTTTAAATGTTTTCTCTCACTAACTTCATTCATAGTTATTTTCAGTCTTGGTAAATTGGCATTCTTAGGGACAAAGATCAATGTACGGGTGGTCATGTTTTATTCAGAAGAGCAAGTTCTGCTGTGGTACAGAGCTGCTGCAAGTCTCAGGTCCCTGAGTGCACAAGTGGCCCTGAGCTGCCCTGAGCAGATTGGCTTGACCTCAGACCTGCCTTGTCGCTGAGGATATGTCTGGAGGCCACCAGGCTCTTGGATAATCCTCAGTCCCTGTCACTGCTCTGCTAGCCTTGCTGTGGCACCATAACTTGAAAAGGAGAATACTGCCTCTGATTGTCTCACCAGCTCCTCTGCTCTCTTCCCATGACAAGCAGCCTTGTCTGTGCACTGACATCAAGGCTTTTATAAAGCCTTTGTTCTCTGACATTTTATTTTATTTCATGTAATATTTAGATTCTCTGAACTATTTTTTTTTGCTTAGTAAATCTCAGAATGGGCCCAAGCGACAAGAGTGCATCAAAAACATGAAAAAATGCTTCATGACGGAAGTTCAGCAATGTGACTGACGTCAAGCACGATGGAATTTTCACAGCAGTTGTACATACTAGGATGCATTTCTTCACTGGGACTGCTCATCTGCGTCCCTGCACTGCTCAGAGTTGGGTCAGCCCTCACAAGAAGACAATATAATTGATTTCTCAAGTCTGTCAACAAAGAAAACAAACAAACAGACAAACAAAAAGCCTAATTTCACACCCTTTGGAATTTCTTTCATCTCTTTATCTGTAGAACAATAAAAAAGAATTAGTTATAATTATTTTTTCAGTGCATCTAATTATTTAACCACTGTTAAAATACTCCTCTCAACAGGGAATGAGAATGTTTTAGACACCAAAAATGAGCAAACACCCATTCCCCCCTGAACAGAGACAGACAAATCCACAAAACTTACTAGTGACATTATTTCCCCTCTTACCTGTTAACAGACCAGGGCCCGGGATCTTGCTCTTCTGTATTTAAGACTGCCCTTCTTCATGGTCTTTGAACCCACATCTCACAGACCCTAGCCTGGGCCATCCTGGGGTTGAGAGCATCCTTTGCAGCATTTCTCCATATGTTTTTGGCAGGGCACCTTCTTAATATTTGCTTCATAAAGTGGAACAGCTCTTGGAAGGACCGTTAACAGAACATGGCTCCCCAAAACCCTACTGTTCAGGATTATATAATCAGCAGGACACCCAAGCTCAAGGCCACCTTCTGACTGATTATCACGGGCAAAAGATCCAAGACTATACCTTCACTGAACAACCCAACCATCGTGTCATCAGAGTCTTCTGGATGCCTTTCACCCAGGATGCAAGACAAACCATCCTGTGTCCTAATAGTTGCAGCACTCAAACACCCAGGTGATGATATAAAAATGAGACATCATCCACAGCAGATGAGAACTACCTCGCCCTGGGTTGCCTAACAGGAGATTTTGACCCTGGGTAGATCAGGAGAAATGAAAATTGTTTCAATACTACTGAAGTAGTCAGTCCCAAATGATCCAGAACCCGAGTAAATGCTGCACCACCCTATACTGATGAGTAAAAGTTGTTTCCTGACTTAAACCTTCCACATAATTCTGCCAGTTTTACACTGTTGACCCAAGTTTATGACTGATTTTAGGACAATTAAGACCATATTTTCAAAAGATTTTAACTAGTCACAAAAATAAATACAAGTTATCACCTATGTTTTCTAATCATTCCATTTAAGCAATTTATTTCAGTCCTACCTCACACTTTTCCCATTTATATGGTATGGAAAATCTTACCAGTCCATGTAAAACAGACTGCAGAGATTCTTTGAAACCAGTCCACCACCCAAAATCATTTGCACAAGCTCAAAACCAGTGCCAAATGTTAATAATCTAAATTAACAGAATTTTGTATCCAATCTATATTTGCAATATGGATTGTAAGAGGGAAAGGTTTCAGATTTATTTATGTCTGTAAAACTGTCTGGATATGAAAGTGCTCACTACCCTCTTCTCTTTTTCTTGTCATCTTTCTCATAAGCCATCTCTTCAGATTTCCCTCATACGATGATCTCTATATCTACCTGTCATCCAGCCTTGAGTGAAGTGGCTCTTTTACTCATCTGACAGAAGTAGAGTTGGTTTGCCAAATTTCCATCACTATCACTGCATGGCACAACTCTGTGATATTAATAAATGGTTTGTTACCTAGGGCCACACAGCATGGATTACTTTGGAAGCATCACTTATCTTAGTGCAACAATTATAGCATTTAATAGGTTAAGGGATATAGTGTGTGTAGGATTTCAGGAAATCCTTTCGCAAGGTTTTCATTCCTTAGTTGAGATTCAGAGCACAACTCTTTAAGGATTAAGCTCTTCCTTCTCCCAACACATGCTTCTTTGATGATACCACATCCTTCTATCTTCCTCTGTGGAACAGAAATGGAGAACAGTCGTACTGGGGGAATTATTAGCCTCAGCCTCCTTTTTACCTTTAAGGAATTACACTGCAAGACAAGAGTATCTAATGTGCAATACTTTCAGCATGTCTAACTTAGGTAGTTTTATGAAGTCATGAAAACCTCTAGATATATTCTTCTTTTAAAGAACTGTCATATGCTATAAATCTTAAGCCAGTTTTAATGCAGGGGTTTGTTTTTTTAGCGTTTTGAAAGTGGAAAATGTTTTCTAATAAAATATATGGGCATTTTTTTACTCTGTAAAGAACTCTGTGAGTATTTTTGTTCCCCTGGTGGAGAACTAAAGGCAGAATTTTATAATAATGGAGGATAATTATTTTGTTTATTTGTATGTTTTAATTTGAAACTCAGCACCATGGTATCTGAATGTACTTTTGCTGCAATGGAGGAGCATACAAAACAGTTTATGGAGAGTGACAACTTTCAGAACAGTACTTTAAAGGATGAAGGCTGTATACAAGCATATTTTGCATAGCACTATGGAATGGGAAGATAATATGTGTGTCATAGGGAGTGTGATCTCTGCCACAGATGTCCCAGTAAAAATCATTCCAAATGCATCAGTCTTGATTGAGATGTATGGGGGAAACCAGTGAGCAGATGTCTCTGGCATCATTGCCTAAAGTGGTAGAAGACTGGGCACCAGTGTTCCTCTGTCTTAACCAGGTAGAGTTAGTTGAAAATTTAACATTAATGTGATTTTCTGAAGTAAAAGGGTGTGTCAGATAGTTACAAAAGAAAGCAAGAAAGACAAAAGAAAACCCTTCTCTTTCTATGTATGTATTTTTATGCCTCAACAGTCCTGATCTTTGACTGTCTGCCTTCATATCTGCTCAGAATTGCCCTTCTTTCTCATAGGTAAGGTTTCTCAGAATCACACCTCCACTCCCACAGCCAGACTTCTTCCTTGGCTTCCTTTCTCCCCACTTCCTCTATCCCATCACATCTTTTTGTCTTCCAGTCCCTCTGACTTTGTTGGGAAATTTCCTCCTAAAATTCACCAGATTAAAACCACTTCCTACCAATTAATCCGTCACTTGGTTACCTCTCCTTGAAGTGCAGAATTGAAAAATCGCTTTGCTTTATTAGCAATCATTCAGATTTGATATGATTCTGTTGTTATTCATAGACTAGGTACAAGATTTTTTTCCTCTTAGCAACTATGAATATAATTCTAATAGTTGAAGCAAAGCATATCAGAGAACAAAACCATATCTCCAAAATGTATTCTTAGCTGAACACTTGTATGAACAGAAAATTCCAATTATCAGGCTGACCTAACATTTGTACACAGGCAAGATATCTCCATTGGACAAAAACAGTTTCTATGGGAAAATATCCCTGTCTTACACACATGCACACAACAACTAAACCCAGTTTCCATCAGGAAAACAAATCAAAAACTTTGATTTTCCTCCTCACAAATAAATATATTCTTAGCTACATCTTTCTGTTTTATCAGGATTTTTCACAAGAGAAAGACTTGTCTCTCAAGCTGTTGTATCCATGGGGCTTGCAAGGTCATAATTCTCTGAGTTTCACCTGGCAGCAAACTAGAAGAGACAGTAGAAGGCTGGGAGACCAATATTGCAATTGTATTTAGTGACCACCTCACTTGTATTTTAGCAGATATTTATAAATCCCTTTAAAGCAGAACATATTGCAGAAATCTTGCTTGGAACAACAAAGACATGAGTAAGTGTGACAAGCTCCTTGTCAAAGAAAAAAAAACGTTTCAGTCCTCTGTCCAAATAGATTTAAAAAAAGAGATTACCCAGTTTTGTTTGGAAATGGACAGAGAGTGACAGGTCAAGTATGGTTTTTAACTGATGACCACACAGTAAATAGGCAGAAAATTACTTCAACAGACAATTTAGGCACCAACATTTTCTAGCTCTTTTGATAGTTCCATAACCATTTCTATATTGCCTAATTTGTTCATCCTAGTCAGCTAGGGTCAGGAAGAATGAAATTCTTCAACGAAATAAAAAAGCAAAGCAGCACTTCCATTAGCAGTGCTGGTATCCCTCGTTGCTCACAGCCTAACCTGGTGGACAAGCTTAGTCTCTGAAGGGAATGAAACACATCTGACCTCCCAGGGTCTGAGCAGCAGAATATTCCCTTTGAAGAGAAGCAGGTGACGCAGATAAAACACCTGCACGTGAATATACACATGCACACCTACACAGTCTGCACTGGCAGAATTTCATGAATCTCCAGCCACCTTGGCTCTGCCTGGGTCACGGGCAGGATATATACCTTATCCAATCTGCTTTGAAGCTGTAATGGCTGTACCCAACAGCAAAGCACTGTCCTTATTCTCCATGAGACATTGAGGGTATCTCTCCAGGTGCCACTCCAACACCGCTCAGGTGTATAAATACTGTGGCATATCTGTTATACTTCTGCATATGACAGGGATATATTTGTGTACCTAATTAAAAAAAAAAAAAGTGTTACAGGTACCTGTATTACTCCTTGGGGATAAGATTCAATCTGAGAATAAGATTTGTGAATTTAGAAGCAGGATTCAGCTGACTTAAACATAACCATGAAGTGCCATTTCAGGCAGCCTACAGTCAGGTGGAACAACCTAAGGTATCTCTAATGGCAGGAGACTCTAACATTTAGGTAGCTCGGACTTCTACCTGTGGCCTGTGTAATTCCCATTGTAGTCAGTGGAAATCTAGACTCAGCTTAGTTGCACACATTTACACATGGAGTTTCACTTAAGATGTCCTATAATGTAAGTATAGAAGACCCTTTCTGCAAGATTATTTTAAGGAGTTTTAGGCTTTACTTTGCTTAGGAAGTCTCTTCTGCCTAGAAGAGGCACCTTTCCCAGAGATAGTTAAATGTTTTTCTGACACTGAATTCCAGAGAAGCTCTCCCTGCTATGAGATGAAGAAAAGCTCCTTTCCAACATGTTTGAAGGCATTCACACAGCAGGGGAAGCTGGGGATGATAAAAGCCTTGAGAAGAACACGTCTTTTTCCTGAGGTCCGGTGTTTGTAACACTGTTAGGTTTAATGTTCTTTATTGTTCCCACCTTTGGAAATAAATTTTCCTAAATCCTTCCACTCCTGGTGTTTTTAGGGGATCCTGCATTAACTTTCCTTCATATATAATGTGGAAAACACTTGTGTGAAGAAGATGGATAAGACAGAGGACCTACAACAAGAAATAACTTTCTATAATGGCAAATGAAAACCAGAGAGGGGGTCTCAGGGAATCTAAAAAATCACTGAATCCATGTATGGACATCTGAATTCAGTTGCCAGTCAATACATTCAGCAGTTCCTAGAAACTGACTCAGGTAATGCTGAAAACCTTCAATAGGGCTTTAGTAAGATTATAGGAAGTACCTTCATTTAGACACCTACATTTATTTAAGCATCTCTACCTGGAGCTGAATTCCATCTTACTAATCAAACAGAAGCAATCAGAGCAAACACAGGATCCATTTAACAGTCCACCATTTAACAGTAAGTCTGCAAGCCTTAGTTCAGAATAGCAGGAGAAATTCTGTGTTGCTACACCACTCAGTACATTTGGACAGATAGTCTGTAGAATCTCTGTAAGGGGGAAAATAGAATGATAGTTCTTCCGAGACCATCTCTTTTAGAGTGGTATAGATACAGACACTGAAGTCCCGGGCACTTAAATAGCCCTATACAGAACCAGTAATTGAGATGATCCTCACAGTTGCAGTATGTTGATAACCTGTGTGGTGACCGTACCACTTACCTCACAGACCACACAGCTGAGAGTAACTAAGAAAGTAAATCATCCCATGATTGCTGGAAGTAAAAATGATTGATTCACTATAGTTTTCCATCTTTACTGTTTAAAAAAAGATCCAGTTTATGGCCAAACTATCAGGAGGACAGCATTTCCCTTCTTATTATTATTTTTAGTATTAAACTGCATGAGTTTGAAGTCACTGCATGGGCAATGAATACCCAAACTCTATAATGGTTTCCTCCATGAGCTGCATGTCTGCATTTAATCTTGGAGGGATGGAACAGACTAATCAGAAAAGATATCAGGTCTGCTTACTTTTCACAGATTCCATTGAGAGATTTAGTTCAAATAAAAATATGTCAAATATTTAGGCTGACCTCTACCAGCAGAGAAGCCAGAGAATTCCACCTAATACTTTTTGTCAAGAAGAGATAAGTTCTTTCATTATGGTGTAGTATTATCAGTAGGAGTAGAAAGAAGAGCACTACTACAATTGCAGTAGTTCTTATGTTATTAACAAAGTGCCTGCAGCCAGGTATACATAGAGAAACATCATTCATCACTTCAAACCAGCAGTAACACTCCAGTTACTTATAAATTTTGTGTTGTTCTTGCTTATGACCTAAATTTACAAGAAGTCTGAGGTTAATTTTCATCTTTCTTGAGTTCACTGCTTTTGGGAACATTAAATGTTTTATTGCTTTTTGGAATTCTGGCTTCTAAAAACTCTACTGTCATTCTGTCACTGCTGCCTCTGTGTGTACCCTTTAGGTGATGTTAGATCTATAATCTATTACATTCTGCAAATAAACTGCCAGTATACTGGCACTTGCTAGTCTGCTTTAAAACCTTTCTCTCAACAGTTGCTGACAAGGACTGGGCAACTAGTCAAAGACGTTTCCCTTTGGGGACCAGAAAGACTATGCCTAGGAGGTGTGAAAAGAAAAGCCAAATTGTGTTAAACTCTGGTATTAAGAAAGTCATAAAACCAAGGAAAGCAAAAAAGAAGGGTTAGAATACTGCAGTAATTCATTTGTGTTGTTATTATTAATTACCAATGTTTATCCCCAAAATCAAAAGCATAAAGAATAAATATGCATCTATCCAGAATAGATCAAATTTTTAAAGTGCCGAAGATGTGCATATCTACATTACCTATGTGCATTATCTGCACTACTACAAAGGAAAAAAAAAAATTACAATTAAATTGTATTGAATCTTCTGAAAAACCTGAAATAGTGTTGTTGCAGTAAACCTTTTTACTCTTTGTTCATTTTTAAATTAATATATCTATTATTTAGAAAAAGATATTATCTGCCTTTACAAATACATAGATAAACACAGGTTAACTGGTGAGGCACTGAATGTTAACATCCAAGGCAAATAAGACTGCTTTTGCACCAAATCGTAGTTCAGCAGCAATTAGCTGCCACACACCTAAACGCTGCAGCCATCTGAAGTTAACAATGAGCATTACGTTATATAGGAGGAAAATAAAATATTAAATTATACTGGAATAAATTGTACTGGAGTAAAGACCTGCTGAAAGCACTTGTGAACGCGCAATCCTTCTTGTCAGCTGCCACCCTCAACAGGCTCTTGGTCGGATTGCCAGCTAGGCAGAACTCACTCCTCCGCAGCAGGAAGGCACCGAGGTGCCGCGTTGTTTCACCCAGGACCGCGAGCAGCCAGCAGATGGTAGCAACTGTCGGTCACTACTAACCTGAGCTGGATTCCTGCCACAACCGAGATGCGGGGGGAGGAGGTGGGGGGGAGAAAAAAAAAAAAAAAGAAAAAAAAAGCTCTCAGCCTTTCATTAGCTTTTGTATCAGCTTTTGCTATAGCTGATTGTAATTGATAGGTGAAAATGTTTACAGAAATAATGCTGACCTCTATGTGGACTTCTTAAGCTACGCTGTCCGTTTAAGTCAATATTCAGGGGAAAAGGAACACCGAGGCAGAACGGCATTGTCAGAGTGTGTGAAAATGTTCTGAACAGATGGAAAGACAAGGAGAAAAAGACTGTCTTGTTTATCTGTGGTTTTGAAAGAAGGGAAGTTAATAGAATAAGAACAAAAGAGTTATTACATATGTGCAAACTTCTGAAAATCTGTATCCCCATGTTATCAAAAACTTGTCAAGTGTCTTCAATATTAAATATCATTTTTGGGAAAATATAAAAAATATAATCATCATGATACATGAAAGGAGCAAAGATCTCACTGTTGAAAAAAATTGCTTGTAGAGGAATACTCTCTGGTCCATGGTGACTGCTACTGATCACAAATTATTAGCTCGAAACTACAGGATGTGTCTTATAAAAAGAATTTGTAAATTTAATAACATAATTTCTGCATAAATTAAAATATTTTAATAGCGCGTACTTGCTAAATAGTTGAATAAATGCTAATTGAGGGAAACATCTGCTCTGAACAAGAGCATTTACCACAGGCAAAGTGCTTGTCGGCAGTGGCAGTTTGCATGAGGAATAACAGGATGCAAAGCCTTAAACTGTATTTTTACTCTGACAGGGAGTTTAAGAATATGGCATGTTGAGTTTAACACGCGTTGTGTTCCCAATTTCCATATCATACTTGCTTAGTTTTCACAGGAAAAATTGAAGGAGGTGGGAGGAAGTGGGAAGGAGAATGTTGCAAATGATGAGATGACATTCAAAAGCTTCAACTGGGATACTTAAGTCAAACTGTAGTTTTCTGGTTCTCCATTTTCTTTATTATCACCACTAGTTAAGGATCTTCGACACATCTCTACATTTCCATTTTCCTCAGAAACACCTATGTTATGCTCACCTGCTGACCACAAAGAAGGTACAATCTGCGTAGTGGTCCTGCAGACTGCTTTCTATCAAAAAAAGAGTACATGATGCAAATGCAACATAAAGAGCTTCCATCAGCCTTCCCAGTTTTTCAGAACTGCCAAGTTATACTGGTTTGGAATCGGGGTTTTTTCCTCTCCTTTTAGAAAAGCAGCATCTCTGAATAGACCCAGATAGCAGTGCTGCTGAGTAAGAGAGCTGAGGGCTGGTGTAGATAATAGCAAAGCTCTGCCTGCCATTTTCACATTCCTGCTAAGCTGCCTTTAATAAGCATTACAATTAGCTTCTGATAGCTGCTCAGAGGCCATGCACAGAGCGTACTCAGACTCAGGCTGTCTGAGTATGGGTCTTATTAGCGAGTTGACTCTTCACAAAACTGCCTTCACAAGTGACACCCTTCTCAGCAGTCTCTGTGGAAGCAAAGGACTGAACCTATTCAGCGACTGAACAGCCTGTTAAGCTCATACCCTAAGGGACACAAAATAAGAAAATAATATAAAGGAGAATGAAGGAGTAAGGAGAGGATTGCATAGAAGAAGCTGCACTGATGCCAAATGGAGCATAGTTGTCATAAGGGTGTGTCGTGGTTTTACCACAAATTTAGCAATTTTGGACAAGAGATTCCGAGAGAAGCCACAGACACCCCCAAAATGAAGAAAACACACAAATATCACAGTTTATTTTCACGCACACACAAAACCCGAGAAATAAAGTGCAACAAAACAAACAAATTAAGTTTCCCAGGGCCCATGTTGGGATGAGGACGCTCTGGAAATAGTGCTGGTCTCTCTCTGGGCCCCCGGAGAGATGCCGGGGTAATTAGAGGAAGCACGTGGCCGGTCTGAGGACCCCCCTAGCAGCACGAGCTTCCGCCCGGCTTTGACTGAAGGAAAAACACTCAAGAAAATTAGAAACCGTGAGCGTCCCCCTCCCTCCCCTTCTCGATAGCCCAGGAAGGGATTTAGTGCTGATGGAAGA
>VYZS01014540.1:2181-40720 GCA_013400695.1 Neodrepanis coruscans | reverse complement strand
CGGGCGGATCTGGCCACGGAGGCAGCCCCGGTGCCCCCAGGACTGGCCGCTGCGGGGGCGCAGGCCCCCTGTGGCCCCACCCGGCACCCTGGGGGGTCCCGGCACCACCCCCGAGCCACGCAAACCCTGGCCACAAGCCACGGCGGCCCCCTGCCACGGGGGGGACAACCAGCAGCCCCACTCCACTACACACGGCTGGGACGGGCAGCGCTCCCTCCCCGCCAGCCAGCGGGATGCAGTCGGCTCAGCGGCACTGACAACTTCAGCAAGTTGCCGCTGTCCAAGGGCGGCACGGGGAGTGCCACTGCAGCCCCCGGGCCACAGAGCTGCACCCGCAAAACAGCCGGGGGAGGCAGCACACTCCCGGGGGCAAGCCACCGGTGGGGACGGGGGATGCAGCACTGCCGGGGACTGGCCCCGTCCCTCCCCATCCCCGCCCCCTGCCCCGGTCGCTTGGGGTGGAAGCGGGGGGAATAAACGGCTTTAGCTTCAACGTACAACAGAGAGAGAACAAATATACTCAGATGTAAGTGAAAAAAATAACTCTTTACTAAACAACAACCAAAAAAACCTCAGAAAATAGAATACAGTAAACCAAAACCAAACCACAGCAAAACAGAATGTCACCCAAAAAACTACTCTCTCCTTTCTTGGTTTAACCAGGAAGAACCTAGAATGAACTTTTTGTTTTGGAGACAAAGGGATCCTACAGGCTGAGAAAACAGCTGCATGGTTCCCAGTGGAAGGTCCAGCGATCATGCTGGAACTTGAGCATACAACACCCCAGCCCTGGAGCTTACCAGCTCATGGGCTTAGCAAGGAGTTCTACTTTAAAAATATATGTAGTATTTTTTAATACCTTTAGACAGCATAAAGAGAAGAAGCCACAGACTTTTCCTCAAGAGATACTTTTACTGATAATGTAGAGGAAAAAAATAAGATCTTGTCAAAAAGCTCAAAAGGGTCTTATACACTCTAGAATAAGCATTCTACCGAAGAACTGACCCAGCATATACCAATGCACACCACTTAATCAAAACCCAATCCCTACAGCTTTGAGCTACTCAATACATCAAAAATGGAGAAAAGAAAGAAAGGAGGAGGGAGGAAGAAGAGAAGAAGGAGAACAGCTATCATTGGAACCTTGTGGAAGCCCAGCTCTCACAGGTTCAGATGGCAGGGCAATGACCATGTTGAGAACATAGGCCTTTGAATTTATTTGCTCTGTTCCTTGTGGCCACCTCCCCCCAGGCTGGACTTCTGGCCCACTGGCCATTGTGGATCAGGTGAGGAGAAGTGTTCTCACTGTTCCGAGCTATCCAAGGTTGGGTCAGGGACTCCAGGAGGTGTAGTGTGTATTGAAGATTTCCCAGGCTTTTTTGACTGGCAGCTGCAATGGGGCTGCCCCATAAGGCTCACGGGGCCTGGCATGTGGGACAGGACATTAACTCACCTCCAGGAGGTTTGACCTGTCCCTTCCCCCTCCATGCACACACACCAGAACTACTGCTGACCCAGTGCTATAGTCTGGTGTCTCACACAGTGACACTGTGTCAGGAGCAGATCAGGGGTTCCCAGATTCCTTTCATCACAGCTGCAGGGAATAGTGACAGGTGCCTCTCTTCCTTCCCAGGAGGCAACAGAAGCAGTGGCACAAGTGGCAGCAAGAGATGAATCTCTCCAAGGGGTGCAGTGACTTCTCATGGGTCTATCCCAGCTATAAAAGAGTGAAATCCCACGCTTTTATCCTTCTCAATTCTTGTGGTATTTTTTGTTTCGTGGAATTCCCTTCTCCTCTGCCCATACCCCTGTCCCTGCACAGCATGGCCCCTATGGAGTGAGGAGTTGAGCCAAGCGCGCGGTGCTGTGGAGCTATGCAGATGTCCCACTGCCACAGCAGGGAGGGGAATTGTCTCCTGCTCTTTTGTTTTAAAAATGTGTGATGATATTAAAAAACTCAGCCACAAAATCTTTCTCCCTTTAGCTAAACTATAACAAGGGTTTTGGTGTTCATGAGAAGAAAACCTCTTTTCCTACACTCCTTTTCACAACTATGCAGCTCAGCCAAGATGGTACTTCTCTGATTGACCAGAACAAAGCTGAATATTGTGCATATTCTCCCTCCATTTTCTGTGCAATAGAATATTGTAATACATTACTGTAAACTTTCTCATGTCAAAGGATTTCAGAAACTCTGCAAAAATATCCTAGCAGTGATTTAGTGATTTTTTCATAACTTATCAATTATATGCCCAACAAATGATTCTTCAGCAGAATTTAGTTAGCTGTTTCTCTAACGTGAATTCTACCTAGTTAAAAAAACTTTGTACACGTACAGCCACTTCATTATGAGTTCACCTATCAGAGTTCACCTACCCAAACAAATACACATTTGTTATTGTCATCCAAGATATCAAGATATCTAGGAACTTTATGCTATGCTTATATGTTGCAAAAACATTTACTTCAAATTTGATACCTAAAAATATGTATTTAAAAAAGCCTAAGTGAGACTTCCTTGGTCTCAAGTACTTGCAACGTCAGTCACTTACATGAAGTCCTTAATATGCTCAGGACAATGTAATTCCACTTTTGGTTTAACAACACTGTATTTCATACCATATGTTCACTTTTCATTTTATTCTTGAATATTAATTCCTGATACAGCTTTTCAAATTGTGTTTACTTGTTTGAATATCCCACTATTATTTAACATAACTTTTCACAGAATCGCAGAATCACAGAATTAACAAGGTTGGAAGAGACTATAGAGATCGTCGAGTCCAACCTACTACCTAACACCATACCATCATCTAAATCATGGCACTGAGTACCTCATCCAATGTCTTCTTAAACACATCAAGGGATAGTGATTCCACCACCTCCCAGGGCAACCCATTCCAGTGGGAAATCACTCTTTCTGTGAAAAAGTTTTCCTAACATCCAGTCTAAACCTCCCCTGATGCAGTTTAAGACTGTGTCCTCTTGTTCTGTCACTGGTAGCCTGATAGAAGAGACCGACACCCACCTGGCTACAACCTCCTATCAGATAGTTGTAGCGAGAAATAAGGTCTCCCCTGAGTGTCCTCTTCTCCAGGCTAATCAACCCCAGCTCCCTCAGTCGCTCTTCACAGACTTGTACTTTAGGCCCTTCACCATCCTCATCGTCCTTCTCTGGACACATTCAAGCATCTCAATATCTTTCTTAAACTGAGAGGCCCAGAACTGGATACAGCACCAAGATGTGGCCTCATCAGTTTTACTTGAAGATGTTTTGTTTGAAAAGCTGGTTTAAAATTACATGCCTCCATTTGTCATATCTTTGGTGCATTTCCCACATTGATATAAATATCTATATTGTTTCATTCATAATAAAGCTGGTATGATTTTTTTTTTTTGTAATTATTTTTCCTCCACTCTTTTCTTTTTTTTTTTTTTTTTTTTTTTTTTTTTTTTCACCTGTGTAGATTCACTGCAGGGTATTTCTCAAGAGATGTGTAGTAATAGCAGATGATTTAAAGATACATGAAAAATCATCACTTTATTTTTTATCTTTTTTTTCCTCCTCACAAAATCCACACTGCACCTCCACGAAACTATAATGAACAGTCTATTGTAAGTAGTATATTATCACATTCACTCTTTATCATTGTCATTTACACAGCTCAATTAACACATCACAGGAAAAATGCATCAGAGAATATATATATGGATTCCATTCCTGAGTTCATTGCATGATGATATACAAGTGTTTAAAATTCACAGAATTATTCTATCTCATCCCTCCCTATCCCTAAAGAAACAAATATATGTTGGAATAACAATTAAAAAATTGTTGAGGTTTTTTTGTACTTTTTTTTAATTTGTTTTAATATGCTGAGGATGGAAATTGCTTTCAGCTTGCCTTGAATGTGGAAAAAAACTGTTCACCATCTGTATCTGCTCATAAATAATGAAGTAGTAGCTAATTTAAGCAGAATGTTATACAAGTTTCCTTCAAGAAAGTGGAGATAGAAAGTTTTTAGATTCTCGCCATTACAACATTTTGTTTCCACAAATGCATACGATTTTAAACATCCAGCTTTTAAAAGCTGATGAGAAGTTATGATCTATTTCCTGAGCTAACATGAATGACTAAATAGTTGCTGTTAGGTTTGTTCATATATTAGGTAGAATTCATTCAAATGCATTTATCACTCTTTAAATTTAAATGTTTTGCCTCAGTTGTGGTAAGATAACTGTACATACGTAGCTTTGGCAGCTCTGTCACCAGGTAATAAAGCTGCTGCTACTTGAGTGTTTTACCTTATATTACTAAAAAATATTTTTGCTTTTTCTTCATATCCAATAAAAGTATTGATTTCCGATTATTTCTAGTACTAAGACATAACATTTCACCAAAACAATAAGAAATGTATATTGATTCTTGTTACCTTTGTAATAAATTATTGTAATTGTTAAGAGTCACATTAAGCAATGGAAGTATATGTCATAGTCAAATATGTGTAATAAAATAGGTTCATTTCTAACTGTTATAACAGTAAAATAACTAGTTTGAGCAGACATTCTTATAAAAAAAAATCCCATATAAACACTAAGTGTAAAAAAATTACATTCTTAAGAAGCTAAAAGAGACATTTCATCTCGCTTTTGTGCAGCATCATAAATTCCCATCACATTTAGTTGGATTAAAGCAAAAGTGGTGATTCTGGCCTCTTCTTGCATACGACTGCAGATTTCTGCACTCCATTTCTTAACTGTGGTATTTGTAGCAATGGTTTGATGGGTTTTTTTGTTCTTGTTTGTTTCTTTGTTTTTAATTATTACTATTTTTATTTGTTTGGGGTGTTTGCTTGTTTGTTTTTCAGGTGGATTAGGAAATTCATCCAGATGAAAAATTAACCAACTTCCCATGTGGCACCATGAGCACTAGTGCAATCACAAAGAAGGAAAGAAAAGCAGTAGAAACTGAGGTAATGTATGGGGGACAGGAATATTCCCCTTGGTGACATTCCACCTTTAGGATTGCTTAAAGAGATTGTGAAATCACAGTCTTTCAATAGTCCTCTGATTACTGTAGACACAACTACTAAAATTCTACTTATATTTTCAACAATAGGAATAATATAATTGATTCCATGTTCTGTCAAAAACCTTGGGATGAACTTCAGAGTTTCACATATTGTTGATCTATCACTCTTAGTCTTCTTTTCATAAACAGCAGTTATTTAGCAAAAGCGGTTTTCAGAGCCCAGTCCACTGCTGTGAAATCCAAAAGATCCCCATAATCAGGTGGGTCTTCCTAATCTCAGTCTGTTAGCTCAGTAAATGTATGGAAAAGTGTAATGGGAATCTATTTTGCCTTTTCAATTTTTATATGAATCTGGCAACACTAACAGGATGTAAAATGTTTTACCTTCCTCACTGCGGTGAGCAATTACCTCAAACAAAAAACAAGTTGTCACTGGGTCCAAATTAGAATAATTTCTGGTTTTCTGCAAGCAAAGTACATGAGGTTGGCAGCACAAATAAATGAGTCAGTATTCTCTGGGACTTGCCTTCTTTCAGATCCTGTCAGCCAGAACCCTTACCTATTTGCAGAGGAATGGAAAGAGTGCACGAATAAACAGGCCCTGAGGTAATAAGGGTTTTGGCACAGAGAAGAACTTTCCAATGCCATTCAGTAAGGCTTAAGGAAGAGTGTTCGTGCTTAATTAATTATGTTTTTATTGCTTATAAAAAGACTGTGGAAAGAGATGTCATCACCGTAAGAAAGGAGAAATAGTTAACTTTGCATTCATCCAGCTGAATAAGGCAGCTGAAAAAGGAGAGAATGCACAAATATGTAATTTTCTACCTTGTACACCATTCTTATGTCTGCTATATTTTAGTTAAAAGTGAAAGAATTCCCATATTTGACAGCAGACAGGCAAAGCCACCCACATCCTGGGGATCATCAAAAGCAGTGCGGGCAGCAGGTGAGTGGGGGATTTTGTCCCTTTACTCCTCTGTAGTGAGACCCCATCTGCAGAACCTCTAGCTCTGAGGTCTCAGCACAGGAAGGACATGGACCTGTTGGAGTGAGTTCAGACAGGTCACCAAGTTGATTACAGGTATGAAGCACCTCTGCTATGAGGAAAGGCTGAGAGAACTGGGATTGTTCAGCCTGGAAAAGTGCAGGCTACAGGGTAACCTAATTGTGGCCTTCCAGTACCTCAAGGGAGCTAACAAGAAAGATGGAGAGGGACTATCTAAAAGGGCCTGGAGTGACAGGACAAGGGGGAATGGCTTCACACTGACAGAAAGTAGCTTTATATTAGATACTAGGAAGAAATTCTTTTCCTGTGAAGATGGCGAGACACTGGCACAGGTTGCCCAGAGAAGTTGTGGTTGCCTCATCCCTGTAAGTGTTTAAAGGACAGGTTGTGGGGCTTGGAGTGGGGCTTGGTCTAGTGGGAGGTGTTCCTACCCACAGCAGTGGCTTTGGAATGAGGTGATCTTTAAGGTCCCTTCCAGCACAAAGCATTTTATGTATCTGTGAAAGTCTGGTAGAGTTTAAATTAGAACAGTACAAAGGTGCATATCTAGTGAAACACCAAGTCCTCTGAAATTATTATAGATCAACTGAATACATAGAAGTGAAACCTCTAGGAAACTAATACTTGGGAAAAATCAACCTATGAAATTATAATCAAGTCATATACTGGAAATATTTTAAAGAAACTGAATCTAACACAAAGTCAAAAAGAGGTTTGAATTTTCTGAAAATATATGAAAAACAGCTCAAAAAATTATTAAAGTTAAGGAAAAAAAAAAAAGAAGCCTCACTTATCTTACAAATATTTAAAAAATGATACAGCATATGATTTCCAGAAAGGAGTGTACAAAATATTGCTAAATACAAATGATTTGTACTTGAATGTTTTATTATTCTTTAAACTCTTTTAAGTTTTTATGTGTTTTTAGCACCCCTCTGAACATTCCTCTGTTGCTACCTTCCAATGCTTAGGTGTCTGGGAATTTATTTAATAATCAATTAATGCTTACACTAAGGCCAAACAGAAACACACTACTAGCTTTTTTCTGCATGACAAGACCTGAACATATCAGAATTGTTCTGTATTTTTATAAGCTCTACCACGAAATATACACACAGGCCAAATTTGTGTCCTGCCATCTTCCTACCATGATTTAATAGTATTTCTTTGGGTAGTTCTCATCTGTGTATGTTAAAACTGCATTGGCTCTTTTCTGTCTCTGTTCCCAGACTGTCTTTGTGCACTTTTCTTGCGCTGTCTACATATTATTCAGCACAGAGTCCAACAATTTTAGAATTGTGTGAAAGCATTACTAACACTAGCATGATTCTCTCTGACAGATTACTGAGAAAAATCAGCCAAGAAAACACCACTTCTTCAGTACTCTTTGGCTTCTTTTCTTTATTTCTATATGTTTTCATTGCCCATGTTTTTTTTTCTTTTTTTTTTTTTTTTTTTTTTTTTTTTTTTTTTGGCAGATTAGTACTTTCCATTCATGCAGAAAAGGGTTTGTATATATCTGCTCCCTTCTATGGTGTATCCTATCTGTATTTAGACCACAACAGCCAAAGAACTTGCCAAAGAACTTTTCTCCTGTATTGAGGCCCTTTTTGTCACGTATCCTGTTTCTATGACATGTGCTTTCTGCCTAAAAGGGTTTTGAATCCCTAGGAATCTCATTATTTTGAAAGAGGTTGCTAGCTGGCACCCTTACCATACTAATTCACTGCTTAAATACATCAGGATAAACTTCTTGCATTTGCCTATGCAAGAATTTGCATTTGCATGTCTCTTATTTAGATTCACAAAAAGCTGCATATGCTATCTCAACTTGCAGAAGCAGAATTCATATTCTGCCCAAAAGAGAATGAAATGATCTCTTAGAAGGAAGAGGAAGGTAGAGCATAAACAGGCAGATATGACTCAGGAGCTTTTGGGAAATGATGACTCTAAAAAGCAGTATTTCATCTGGAGTCAGTGGACAAAGACATTCTATAAACATGCTAATGGGGCACTGATAGTGTCCTGTAGAGGGGCACTGACTATGCCCCAGTTATGAATCTCAGCACTTTTCTTATGCAAGAGTTAATTAAAAAGGAATATAAAGACCTACTACCATAAACTATTTCAGCTGATAAAGAAATAGGTACAAGGATCTACCATCACTGATGTGTTTTCTGATGGAAAGGAACAAATATAACGAACAAATATAACACTATGCGCCTTGGTTTAAAGAAAAATATGCAATTTTAAACCTTAGAGCAAGACAAAGGAGGCACAAACATATGGAGTAAGGGAGAAACAGCTCTTTAATTAAAAAATATATATTTAACTACATTTATATATATATATATATATATATAAATTCAGAACAGCGGTATTTAAAAAAAAACCCAAACAACAACAACAACAACAAAATAAAAAGAGAAACCATCTTTTGTCCAAAGCTCTCAGTCCAAACTCGTGAGCGCAGCTGCTGTGAAAAAATGATGGACACACCCTGTCGCTGCTCCATTAGCACCAAAAAAAAAGGCAGTAAAGAAGAGCAGAGGGCCATGAGGGAAAAAGCTGCACCGATTGCTGCCTTTCTGAGCTGAGAGCTGCTTCTCTTATGCCCATACTGCCTGGCCCATGTTCTGAGAGTGAGAGAGAAGGTCCCTTTGCTGCCTTCTGCACTGAGAGCCAGAGACAAAGAGCTTCCAGCCCACATGGGCAGATCAGTTTCTACTTCCAACTCCCAAGAACAGTCATGCAGTGAAGCTCCATCAGTCCATCGGCTTGCCTTGCCCTAGGAGTCCCAAACGTTCTCCACCATGACCTCCAGAAACCAGCAAGAGGGTCCCCACTTTCTGCCAGTGCTGGCTCAGCCCCAGCCCCATGTGCAAAACAACGCTGCTGAGGGCTGTCCCAGCCTGGCATTACCCAGTGTGCTCCAGTGTGGATAAGGATCCTATCAAAAATCTTGCTCCTTCATAGGCTTCATGGGATGTAGACCAATGACCTTCAGCTTTCTTCAGGATGTATGCACCTGCTCCAGTGTTTTGGTTTTCCATGGACTCTGGTGGAACAATTTGCATCATCATGGTCTTCTGCAAAAGAGTCTCAGCTCCAGCACCTGAAACATCTCCTCCCCACTCCTTTACTCCACACACTTTGGCGTCTGCAGTTGATTCTCTCACGTATTTTCACTCCTGTCTTTTAGCTTCTGATGTGTAGTGCTGTTTTTTGTGCTCTTAAATATGTTATCACAGGGACAATATCAAAATCACTGATTGGCTTAAATTTGGCCAGCAGCAGGTCCTTCTTGGAGTCAGCCAAAACTGGCTTTCTTGGTCATAGCAGCAGCTTCTGGTGTCTTCTCACAGAATCCACCCCTGTATCCTCTCTGCTATCAAAATCCTGCCACAAAAATCCATGTTATTGTTGGGTACTTTTTCTTTTTATTATTTATGTATAGGAATTTTATTTTTTTTCCCCATTGTTGATGTAGGCAAGGGGCACCTTGCTGGTGAAGCCAGATCAGCTGTTCTGGGCCGCTGAGGTGAGGTGTGGCCTCGTGCCAGACCTGCTCACCCCCTTCAGTGGTTCTGAGGGGAGGAAGCGGGTGCTCTGCCCTCGGTGCCCCTCTCTGCTCCTGTTGAGATGTTGAGGGGGAAAGTGGGTGGCCCTTGTGGGCACTCAGTCCCTCCCATGATGTGCAGTGCACAGGCGGCAGCAGGGCTGCACAAGTATTCTGTGGAGGCTTGGACTGTGGCAATATGGTAGGCAGAGTGGTGCTGGTGCAGCCACAGACAGCATTTGGGGGATTCTGAGGCAGGACGAGCTGAATGGACCAATGGAGGCCTTCCATGCACAGGAAATGATGGCACCAGAAAATGAAAGCAACAGAGGATATATAAACCCACACATGCTGTTCTCTTGCTCTCTTTGGACTTCACAGCAGTTGGGACCAGATGGCTCCATTTCCAGTGGCGGTGGGAACCCACGTGGCAGAGTTCTTCACCTCTGTCTCTAGACTCCTGGTTGCAGGAGGAGAGACGGCGGGCACGCACCAACACCCAGCTCCTGTTTTGGTTCCTTTTCTCATCCGAACAGCTGTGCTTGGATGTTTGTCTCTTGCCAACTTTCCATGAGTGACCATCTCCCCACCCACAGCACCCCCCAGCAACTGCACGTTCAGTGACCCTGAGGAGAGTGTGAAATCCCCCTGCAGCATCACAGACATCACTGCATCTAAGTACATTCAGGAAAAGGGGAGTTTTGTTCTGAATCGTGTTTTGTTTCTTACTTATTCTGTAATTTTGTTTCATAGTTTTTCATTTAAAGACATACATCCATGTTTTATATATATTACATAGTAAAGTTGTTACCATTGTTTGCATTTTAGCTACTTTGGCCATCAGCAGTATGATATAACACTTGGGCAAGAAAAGGGCTCAGGGCCCAGCTTTGCGGGTTCAGAATTAGGGTGAAGCCACGCTACCCCAAGTTTTTGTATTTCTTCATTGCAGTTTGCATCAGCTTTATGCGGCAAGGTACTGGCAGCAGGTATCTCTGTCCCTAAGCAAAGAGGCCAGTGACTGCCCTGTGCTGAACACAGATAGTCCCAACCAGCCCCAATGTGCCCACCCATCAGCCAAGCTGGACAGAGCAGAAAGAAGGTGACAGAAACAGCACTGCTGACAAAACGTCCAAGGGGGAGAAGGTGCTTTAGATGCCTTAGCAAGAGCAGATTCGCTTGCAGTCCCTGAAGTAGACTATGAGGATGTGGGTGTTTCCCTGAAGCCTGGATAGAAAGCAGAGTGGAGCAGGAGGATATTTCCCATATGAACTGTAGATTGTGAGAAAGCTTATACTGGAGCAGATTTATCCTGAAGGACTTCAACCCACTTGAAGAACTCATACTAAAGCAAGGGGAAGTGTGAGGAAGAAGGACAACCAGACAGGATCTGTTACGGACTGACCACAACCCCCCCTTCCCCATCTCCCTGTGTCTCCTAAGGCAGGGAAGTAGAGGAGTTGGGGATGAAGGACTAAAGTTGAGCCTGAAAAAAATGAAAGAAAGGTGGTTTAGCTTTTGTTTTTGTTTCTTACCATTTTAATCAGTTTTAATTGAAAATTGATAGATGGATAAACTAAAATAACTTTAAGTTTAGTCTGGTTTGCCTATTGTGGCAATCAGTAAGTGATCTCCCTCCCTTTATCTGAACTCATGAGATTTTCCGTCTTATTTTCTCTCCTCATTCAATTGAGGAGGGGGAGTAAGAGAATTGCTGACTGGCTATCTGACAGGTGGGCAAGGTAAGTGACTATTAAATGTATGATAAGCATATTTCACTAATGCTTGGGGGTAAATTAGAGGCAAGATGTATTAGGTGCATTAAGATAAATTCACTATATTCAGTTTTTGTTACTGCCACCAGAGTAATTCAGTAGCAAAACTTTAATCCACTGTACTTCATCTTCTGGTTTTGAGGACTTCTTATTCTCTAGTGCTTCCTTTCCATTTATCTGTTTCATTGTACTGTCAGCTGTTATCTCCACCTTGTCCTCAGAACACAGAGTGCACCTAAAAATGCTGTATAGTTTACTCAACAAAAGCAAGATGAGTGCAAACAATTTTACTTCACTGCATTAAACAAAGCTCAAACTTATATAACTCAGTAAGAGCATAACTTTTCCACTGTAATAATGACTGCTGGGATCAACACTAGGCAATAGATTATTTAAAACTTGTTAGTAGATCACATATTTTTGTTACATTTGTACTGCCACTTTGGGTCTTTGTGTCACAAGGAAATGGGAAAAAAACCTTACATATTTTGAATGAAGTTATGCTTTTAACATTTATAAAAAAATTATTGAAAACTTCAGTGTGTTAGCATAAACTATGCTGATACTAACATATGTTTTGGGAGTCTCCCTGGGACATTGCATGGCATCATTATTTTCATAATACTGTACATTACTTACACACACTCCCCTACTCACAGCTTTATTATGGGTGTGATCAAGGCTGATATTAAGTGTTTGGGGAGCAAAGAACCAAGGAGTTTCTTGAGTCATTAAAGCCACTGAGGTCATTGTGCGAAAGTCATCCAACTAGCCCTGGAGATTGCTGGCATACAGTTCACTCATGAATGTGAAACCTGCTACAACCAAGCAAACCCCAGAAATTTATTTTACCTGGAATAGAGGGAGGCAGCTGGGTTTTCAACATCATGAGGCCTGGCAAACTGACTGTACTGGACCACTGGAACATTCTGAGGTAAGTCCTACATAGTCACCATGGTGGAAATCAAGTATTGGTTGATCAGAAATACCCAGTAAATTATGTCACTGCCCAAAATTCCATCTTAGGCCTTGAAAGGCAAACTGTGTGGAAACATGGTGTCCCAAAAAGAACTGAATAACATGGTACTCGCATCCAAATCAGTCTTATATACTCCTGGATCAAGAAGCATGGCATTGAGTCGATGCATCCCATCCTTTGTCACCTACAAGCTTCTGGAGAGAATGAGATAATGGACTGCCAAAGACTATATTGAGAGCATATGTTGAGTCTATTGTTGAGAGCAATGGGGCAAGGAAGCACTGGGAGGTAAATTTAGCAGAAGCCACTTGGCCAGGTCGTGTGTCAGTCTTTCTGGCTGTCACTACAGAAGACACCCTCAGAAGCCAACAGAGAACATCCATGTTTGGGCAGTAGAGAACATCCAGGCTGTTGTGGATGCTCTGCTCCAGGTGCTGGAGCCTGTGGGTAAAGACTTGTAGCTTCTGGCAGCACATGCAGATGGCTTCTGGAGCAGAAGCTCTACCTGCAGCATGGACGGTAAACCTAGAGAGGCAATGGACTACTCTGGATATAGACAACTACCTCGTGAGAAAGGGAAGGTTTCCAGAAGGATACAGAAGACAGAACAGTTCCAGCAGAAAAGTGCTAGGCTAGGTGCTGTCCCCGCGCAGATAAAGGAAACATCCAGGCATATGCACGGACCATCAAGTGTAGCAGTATTGTGAGGGATCCCTTATAACAGAGATCTTCAGTTTGGCAGCACTGAACATAGGATTCTGTGCCACAACTGCCCACAAAGTATATAGGCCTTGTGGTGCGTGGTACTGATGACCAGAGGATCCAAGAAAGAAAGACTATGTACAACTATACAGGGGCAAAATGGAGAAGCTTCTTTCTTGCAAATCATGTGTTTTGGCCAAAGATTTCTTTGGTTAATACAGCCAATAGACAAAAGTAAAGGTGGTCATGTGTTATGCAGAGGTGACTAAGCCAGTCTCAGAGACACAGATACAGATGTTTACATACCTAGGACATTATATCATAGTCTGGACACACTGTAATACAGCCTACTGTTATGCTACAATCAAGTGCCTGATGAATCCTCCAGTGTCACTGCCCCTTCAAAACACCCCTTTGGAACTGTGCATGAAATCTTTGCAGGATATTCATAAGGCACCTCAAGCCCACTGCTGCCCCTGCATTTGCAACCTGGAAGACAGCAGAATGAATGTGTTGGTTTTGTCCAGGGCTTTCCAAATGGTCACTACATCATTTCTGCAGCTCAAACTGGTCCTGCAAGGGATGGCTCTGCTGGCTTCTGGTGAATGTTGCCCATTAAAGCATAAATTTTGACTTTTGAGCCAGGCCCCACAGCCTTTGATGGACCACACCTCATGAAGCACATGAAGAACTGTTAAGAGACTCCATCCTTTCAGCAAAATTAGTGGTAAGAGATTAAGAAAATCTAACACCAGGCAAAAATCACTAGTTGGCTTTATATATGGAGCAACTGAAAGAGATTGGCCTGGGTACATGTCATCAGTGAGATCACTGGTGAATTTTGCCAACCAGCTCAGTTAGAAAACAGAGAATAATGAACACAAATAACCTCCTGAGGTGAACATCCTTATCCAGAGACTTGGTAAAAGAGTATGAGCTCATGATGGAACTATGACATGTTGGTTGCACTGCCAACCCAGATCCACACATGCCAAAGTTTTGGAAGAAAGTGCAATTTTACCTTGGCTCACAACTGGACTGTGGGGGTTTGTTTCTGTTCTGCACAGAACGTGAGAGTGTGTCATAGACTAGAAACTTTGCAATATGAATTGCAGCCTCCTAGTTGTGCATACCTAGCTTAATAATTAGCTTTCAAATTTTATGTCACTAGGTGATATAGTTCTGTTTTGAGACTCTCCACCCTTGAACTCCACTGTGACAGACATAAGCTTCAGATATGGTAGTATTTTTCCAGTAGTTTGCTGGTAATGTTACTTTGCCAATCCTTTCTCTAAAAGTGTCTGGTATTTCATATAAACCTCAATAAACTTAGTGGCATATTGCAGCACCCCACTATCATCTTCCTTACAAGTATTCTTAGAAGCCAAGTATCTGCTTACACACTCCATCTGCTTTTTCTACAGTGCTTCTTTACACTTCAGCTGATTTCATTAGTATTCTCTGCTATAATCATCAGTTTTGGCACAAAGTGTTTCCATTCTTTCATTGTATTTACTTGTCTTCTTCTGTTTATTTTTTTTTTCTTGGTTGCTCATTGTTAACAATCCCTCTGACTCAGCTTCACAGTTTAATTCCTGCAGTACATTGTGAATTCTGATGTAGGGTTAAGGAAGAGGCTGTTTGGTTTGGTTTGGTTTGGTTTTTGTCTTTTTAATAAAGATATATCCATACTCTTTTATTTGAAGCTGAAGATAAGTTGAAAACTGATCTCAAATTTGAAATTAAATAGATTTGTATATATGGAGGCAAATATACACCTTATAGCAGGCCAATTTCTGGTATATACCCTTGTTATAGACATTATAGTTCATATCACTGAGCATTTTACACCGGACCTTTGTTGAAGACCTCAACTTTACAACAGTTCATATAGTTTTCCATTGGATCCATATTAGAACTTAGGTAAAAGTGGAATGTTGTATTATATGATACAGCTGACAGCAGACTGTTTCATTATGTCGTGGTTGTACCACAAATTTAGCAATTTTGGACAAGAGATTTCGAGAGAAGTCACAAACACACCCCAAAATGAAGAAAACACACAAATATCACAGTTTATTTCGCGTACACACAAAAACCCGACAAATAAAGTGCAAACAGACAAATAAATTTAGTTTCCCAGGGCCCGTTTTTGGGATGAGGACGCTCTGGAGATAGTGCTTGTCTCTCTCTGGGCCCCCGGAGGGTAGTTAGAAGAAGCACGTGNGAGGGCCGGAACTTTACATCCGGTGATGGTGGCGCCCTTAGCGCCATGCGCCCCGGTCCCGGGTCCCGCGTCCGCGGCGTCCCGGGCGCCGTGGTACCACGCGGCCCTGCCCAGGTGTCATGCAGCCGCGGCACCACTCAGCCGCAGCCCCGGTGCTGCGCAGCCACGGCAGCACGTGGCCATGGCCCCAGCGCTGCATGGCCCCCACGCCACATGGTCCTGGCCCCGCGGGCGGCCCCTGCACCCGCGTCCCAGAAGAGACGCCGACCCGCGAGCCAGAAGTGCACACCCAGAAAATGGCAGCGCCCACGGTCCCGGTCCAGCCCTGTGGCGCCATGTGGCCACGGGGCAGCCCCGGCCCCGGAGTGGCCCCCGCACACCCCCTGCGGATGCAGGCGGCCCCGTTCCCGGCACAGCCCTGCGGGCACAGGACAGCCCCGGAGCTGGCACAGCCCCGGGAAACGTGGGACAGTCCCGGCGCCGGCACAGCTCCGGGAGCGTGGGGCAGCTCCAGCGCAGTTTCCCCCCCCCGGCGGCCCCATCCCCGACGCAGTCCCCGCATGGGACAGCCCCTGCAGCGCGGGACAGCCCTGGCACCGGTGCAGCAACCCCCCCGGCGGCCCCGCTCGCGACGCAGTCCCTGTGCGCCCGTGCCCGGCAGGGAATGGGGGGAACATTTTTTATTTCCCAACCCACAACATATTAGGAGTAAAAATCCACTTTTTAATGATGCATAAAGGTCATTTTCACACTTAGTTTGTGAATAAACTTTGAATTGATACATGGGTCCCCTCAGCTACTTGTTTGCTTGAGCTGAGGTCCATACGTATTCCTTTAATGTATTAGCTTGACTTCTGGTCATATAATTTTCTAAGCATTTTTGTATAATTGTCCCATCTGGCTTTATGAATTGGATGATTGGTGTTTTGTAGTGTTACCAGCTATCTGATAAACAAACAATTCACAGCTTAACTTGTGATAATGCAACCTCTTGTGGCTGACGTTCTGATCCCCCTTAAGAACAACCAAAAGATATGTTGTGCACAAGGAGAATTCAATAATTGTTTATTACAATGCTCTTTTATAGTCTACAGTATAGTTTATATTTCTCTAACCACTTATGGGTAACTAGGGCTTCTATCATAGGGCAACCCAAAAGTCTCTAAAACTAATAGGGCAGTTCAAAGGACTCCTTCCACTGATCGGAGGTTTCTCAATTAGTTTCTTCTTCAGCCAATCCTGAAGTGACACATTGTACAAACACTGCCATATTTGGTGCTTCCAGGCTCTCTGTCTTCAGTGAATATCTGTCCTTCTGGTGTTTTCTGTCCTGGTTCTTCCATCTGTCATGCACACTTGCTAAGACCTTAACAAATTCAGCTTTTGATATGATGCCCCAGCCTCTCAAGCTAATAGGTCACAATTTCTTTTCCTTTTTTTTTTTTTTTTTGGTTATTAACATTGATGACACTTTGCTTTTGAAACATGAGTCAGAATGTGGATGAAACTGTATACATCCTGTTTATTCCCATATTTTTCTTCAGCACGGCTGTTTTTGTAGATACTACACTTCATTTTGTGGATGTACGATGATTTGCTTTTCTGTTTCTGATTTTTTTTTTTTTTTGAGAATTCACAAAATCAATGCATTTGAAATAAGTAGGCAGTATTTGTGCATACTTCTTAAAAACTCATATACATTTCAGGTTAATCTGTGACAGCACCCTAAGTCGAACCTGCCCATCAAATGTGGGATAATTGGCATTCTTTCCTTAAAGACAATGACCCCAAACATTGGCACCCAACATTGGGCATGAAGGATTGAGATAATGACAGATCTGACCAGACCATATTAGAACAATTTGTTATAAACATTCATTATATTAGTTTATTAATCTCTGGTCATGGTGTTGATTTGTTTGCTCTCAGAATTGTGCTTGTTCTTAGAATCATGTCATGAACTACTTTGCTTGTTGTTTATTATCTCTAGAGGCTGGATTAGGTTATCATTTTGCTGTACTTTATGTACAACACTGTCTTACAATGTGATAAAATTACTAGTCAAGAGACTAATCTGGTATTTGTAATTAGCATTGCTCCCATCCCTCTACTTCAGGAACCATCTCTCTGAAACTATTAATAGTTACACTCTTTACTACTTCTTCTCAGACAGCCAATCTGTGGGAGAGACAAGGAAGGACAATTTTCCCTGTTCCTTCTCCTTCTCCTTCTCTTCCAGGATAGTTAAAATAACTCTTGAAAATTTTGAGTATCCTTGGAATACTCAAAACTAAATGTTGCTGTTGCTATGTCTGCTGAATATGTTTCAGGTCTTTTTTAAGCAACTACTTAAGTATAACACACAAAGATATGCTCTGAGGCTCAATAATTATGAGTGGCAGAGTGTGTGGTATACTATGGACAGGTACCTAGAACAGTGGGCACTGGGCACCTCCAGTGTTTTGAAACCTCACTCCTAAATGAGTGCAGAATCTAAACAAAACAAAACAAAACAAAACAAAACAAAACAGAACAAAAAAACCCAAAACAAAACCACAAAAAAAAACAAAAACAAAAACAAAACCAAATTATGCTATCACCCTGGCATTTCCAGAGACACACAAATCTCTGCAACCTTCTGGGACCTGGCACAGTCCTACTAAGCCCAATTCCATGCTATTCAGTTCACTCAAATGGAAGAGAAGGTCTTTGGATCTGATGACAAAATGACAGGTACTGTGACCACTCCAACCCTCAAGACAGGTCCTGCAGCTGAACCAGAGAACTAATCCATGCCAGTATCACTCCTATACACAGTAAGTAATTCTGGATGTGAAAATCAGATCATTTATTAAGAGAAGAAACTCCTGCGAAGACAGGGAAGGAGGAATAAGGCTACTCTGAAACAGAGCCATCATAAGAAGAGGAGAAGGAAGAGACGGAATTCAGAAACAAGGTGTCAACCACCTGATCCCTGTCCCTGAGTGAGCTGCAAGGTATATGAAAATATATCTCAGCCATAATCCAGGCCAGCATATTGTCAACTGGCTGCTTTAATGCTGGGATAATAGGGCCAATCGCCTGGAATTAAAGGATAGGGAAGCCAACCAGCTCTAATTCCTTTCTAGTGAAGGGAGCATTGACAAGGTGATTGGAAGGGGGCCATAAACCTTCATCCTCTGGAAATTACTCCAGTCAGACATGATGGAAATGCATGCCTTCAGGGAAGATATTTCATATCATCCAGGCAAGTGGACCACCATGGAGAAAGGTAACCAGTACTTCAGGGAATTAGCTGTTCTGGGGATGATTTGTGATGACCTCAAAAACAAACATATCCAAAGGTCCAGATGGTGGAAGTTTTTACAGAGTGAAACAGCATGTGCCAACTAATTGGCAGTAATGAACTGGAAAGAGAGGGTCACACAATGGATGATTTTGCTGTCCAGCTCTGTCAATATGAAGAAAGTCTCTCTTCCTCCCTATGGGCCTGCATCTCCTCCGTATGGACCAGTATCTCAACTATTACGAGTAAGCATTCCTCTGCTCAGAAGAGAGAATACAGTGAGTACACATCATAGACCACCTTTGGTTTTAACTGCATTTCCAGAAAGATAACATGAGGAAATGTGATGAAAAACCTAACTCAATGCTAGAATCTCTGGTACATAAATTACAAGGGAAAACAATCAGAAAAGAGTGTTCTGGAAAAATTGCTGTTCATGTTTCCAACAGTCAGTTCCCCAGAGTAGAAGAACTGATCTTACTTCAGATCTTAATAAAGGGACTTCTTATCTATATTTATAAGAATTGAGTTACAAATGCTATGACCTGGACTAGAGGGGTCCTGCCTCAATCAAGGGAAGAAAGAGGGCAACCAGGTTCACTTGACTGTGTGGATCCAATGGCCTGGCAAATCAGATCCACAGGAGTATAAGGGTCTGGTGGACACTAATGCATAGTGTACTGTAATGCCATCAAGCCATTCGGGGACAGAATCCAGCTGAATTTCTGGAGTAACAGGGGATCCCAACAGCTCGGTGTATTGAAGGCTGAAATCAACCTGACTGGAAATGAGTGGCAAAACCCCAGTTGTGACTGGGTCATGCTTGGCATAGACTACTTCAGGAGAGGGTGTTTTAAGGACCCAAAAGGGCACTGGTGGGTTTTGGTATAGCTGCCTTGGAGATAAAGGAAATTGAGTGGCTGCTAACCTTGTCTGGTCTCTTGGAGGACCCTTTTATTTTGGGACTGCTGATGATTGAAGAATAACAGGTGTTGATGGCAGCCACAGCAGTGCACCAGCAACAATACCACACCAACTGAGATTCCCTCATTGCCGTTCTTAAGTTTCATCCGTCGGAAAGCCATGGAGTGATCAGCAACACTTGCTCATGCTTTATAGGCCCATACAGCCAGTGCAGTAGTCTAAATCAGAACGGAGATTAACAGGAGACTATCATGTCCTGAACGAAGTCATGTTGCCACTGCGTGCTGCTGTGCTGGATATGATGGAACTTCAATACAAACTGGGGTCAATGGCAGCCTAGTGGTGCAACAACTGATATCGCTAATGTGTTTTTCTGAACCCTTTTGGCAGCAGAGTGGCAGGCCACAGTTGCTTTCATTTGGAGGATTGTCCAGTATACTTGCAACCAACTGCCCCAGGGGTGGAAAAAACAGCAACATCTGCCATAGACTGACACAGACTGTACTGGAAAAGGGCGAAGCTTCAGAATACCTGCAAGAAATTGAGGACATTGTTGTGTGGGGAAACACAACAGAAGTTTTTGAAAAACAGAAAAAAATACTCCAAATCCTTCTAAAAGCTGCTCTTTTAGCTGCTCCCAGAAGAAGCTGGGAGGGGTAGAGCCAGGACGACCAATCGGAGGGATATCCCCATACCATATATCATCATACTGAACAATAAAACTGGGGAAATTTAACTGAGGGGTTACAGTCCAGTGCCTGGGGTAGGAGTGGGTGTCAATCAGCCAGAGATGACAATTGGGTTTTGCATCACTTGTATATTTCTTTATTATCATCATTATTACTATTTTCCCTTCCTTTTCTGTCCTCATTATCTTTTTTTTCCTGATTCTCTCCCATATCTCACTGTGGAAGAATGAGGAAATGGTTGTGTGGTGTTGAGCAGCCTGCTGAGTTAAAACACATCACAGTTTCTTTCCCCCAGCATGCTGCTGTTAGAATCACAGTGATTTTCTGGGTTGATGAAACTTTCAAAGACAGTGAATGTCTTTTTCTTTTTCTGCCTAAAGCATAGTTGTGTATCTGCTCTTTGCTATCATGTTCCTTGTCAAGTCAGTGTTCTGTCCCTTTTCTTTAACTGTATATAGAGATTGTAGTTTGACACTTAAAAAAAAAAAACAACTCTTTCCCCTATCCCCACTTTATCATTATACTTGCTAGCTACACCTGCTGATGTTTTTTCAATTAATTTTATAGAACATAGCAGTTTGTTTTCGTTTTTTTATTAAGATCAAAATTTCTGGGGAATTTTGTTCTGGGGAAAAAAAAATACATTCATTTCCCATAACTAGCTTAATGATGAGAAGAAAAAAATCCCATGATGTGGAATCATTATGATTTATGCTAAAGAATGTGTAGAGAAGTGGTATTTGAATTCCAGTGTAACAGCTCTGAAATCTTTTTTTCCATAAAAACTGTAACAGTAAATTTTAATTTACTTGATCAAATAAATTAATTCTTCTTATTTTAATTATATTTTACACACTTTTGGCTTCTCCATCCACAATTTAGAAAGAAAGATGTTGTTCTACCATTGCTTAGAAATAGGACTATCTGCAGTTTAGAAAAAATCCATTCAAACGTCATGCTGCGCTGTTTAAGACATAAATGGATTGTGTAGCAGTATCTCTTCATGGATCAGGTTAAGGCTGTTCAGTGGTTGAAGAACTATTTTTTTTTTCCTTGGGAGTTTAACATAAATTACTTTTGGAAATTTATTAAGATGCATTTTGTTGTTCATTTATGAACAACAATTTTATTTATCCCCATGCTGTGCTTTGAAGACATTTTCGTTTTAGGAATGCTTACCATAGACCATGTGCAAATAATGCATGTGGTTCTACAATCTCTCTTAGTAGGGCAAAAACTTCATTGTACTCTATGTGTTTATGCATTCCCCATCTTTTTTTCAAGTCAAGGTGTCAGAACACTGCTCTGTATGAATCTCTAACTCACCAAAACACTGCTCTTTCTGAACTGTAATTGGTAGTGTCATATCAGCAATGGATATAGCTTAGGATGCTTGCCAGGCATATCCTCTTTTTGAGAACTACCCAGAAAGGGATATACCATGCAGGTCAGAGATTATAGTGCTACAACAGATATAGGTGAGTTATTAACTGGCTTATTATTTAGTTAAACATATTTAAGAAGGGAAAAAATAGAACTATTTGATCTTTTAACACTTAAAAGTCTCTTCCTCAAATACTTTTACTACATGTGATGGACAGAAATGTTAATGTGTTAAACACTGAAAATCATAGAAAGTCTTTCTTCAAGCTGCAAGAAAGCAACTGCCAGTCTGCAAAGCATCCCCTTCACCAATATGGTTCCTGACTGGAATTTGAACTGTGAAGGGGAACTTGAGAGAAGACTATTGTCTAATCACCTCAGGTCTGAGGAGAAGTAAACAAGGTTCATCAAGTGGTGAGGAGGAAGATTTTGGGCGTGTGATGGTGAAATCTCTCCACATGAGAGTAAACCTCTACTCTGGGAAAACATACACATGGGACATTTGTGGCCAATGATGCAAACTCTCCAGACACAAGGATGGTGTACAAGGAGAATTCCCAAACCACAGAACTGTTTATTGCTTAGTACAAGTTACTTTTATAGCCTATAGTTTATATTTCTCTAATCATATTTGGATAACTGTAGTTTTTTTTATAGGGTATTTCAAAGGGTATTATCTCTATTAGATTACAGGATGTTTCAAAAAGACTTTAGCCAGTAATGGGTTTATCTATCAGCCTCCTCTTCCACCAATCCTAATATGATATATTGTACAAACTATCTCTAATAGTCATAGGATACTTTGAGATTAGTCCCTTGCCAATTATTCTTAAGAGTCTGGTGTTCATGAGGTGTCCATGAGCTACTCCTCCAATGATGTTCCTGATCACGCTACGTGCATGCTGTGCTCTTCTTTTACATCTTTGGTCCTTCCTGTTTTCAATTTTCTATCTGACATGTGCAGTTTGCTAAAATCTTAGACAAATTGTTAATATAGCTTTTTGATATAATGCCATAGATGTTCACATAAGAGGCAGCTGTGAAGGGGTCATAAACCACCAAAGACCCCCAAAGCACCCCCCAGACTCATTCCTGAGGCCTTCCACCACCAGAGGACCACATGGGATCCAAGTGGGGCAACAAATCCAGAGCATGTTGCAAGAGACTGCAAAGCTTCCCCCTGCCCCAGGGTACATGCCTGGGCATCTCCTGAACATCATTTGGACTCTATTCTCATCACTAAGAGGACCAGAAGAATATCCACAGGACACTGCTGGGTTCCACAAGTGGTGATACTTTTTCTATTAATCTCTCTCTGTCAATCTCTTTCTTCCTCTCCCCCCTGCCCTGCCTTTTCCTATTTCTTTCTATCTCTCCCTCTCTCTGTCTCACATTTACCGTTAAACAGAATCCACACTATTGACTTTGGATTATGGTCTCATTTGCACCTTAGTTCAGGTGGAGGTATGTCTAATAATTTTAATAAGTGGGTCATAATACTGCATAAGGTGGTTATGTTACAGTTCTGTACAGATCCTATTTAATACCACTATTATAATGACGCTCAGTGTGTGGATGACTGCACCATGGCCCTGAGTACATCTGACCTCCTGTTACCTTATGCTCTTCCTCAAATTGTCTATAAGCTAACACATGATGTGGTGTAAAGGTATGTTACTTAATTTAAAATCTTCAATGCCTTCCATTCTAGACATCTTATTGTTACTACACTAAGTCCACCACTTCACTTCCATCCTCTATTGAGACATGTTGCTGCCTTACATCCTACTGCAGTGCTGCCTCCATCTCTGGGATCTCCAGCACAGGAAGGACATTGTCCTGTTGGAGAGAGTCCAGAGGAGGGACACCGAGATGATAAGAGGGGTGGAGCAGCTCTGCCATGAGGAAAAGCAGAGAAAGTTGGGAATGTTCAGCCTGCGAAACAGAAGGTTTCAGAGTGATCCAATTGTGTCTTTTCAGTACCTGAAGGAGCTGACAAGAAAGATGGATAGGGACTATTTACAAGGCCCTGGAGTGACAGGACAAGAGGGAATGGCTTCACACTGAGAGACAGCAGGGTTAGAGTAGATATTAGAAAGAAATTCTTTACTTTGAAGGTGTTGAGGCCCTCGCATAGGCTGCCCAGAGAAATTGTGGCTAACCCATCCCTGGAAGTGCTCATGGCCAGATTGGATGGATCTTTGAGCAACCTGGTCTAGTGGAAGGTGCCTGTGCCCATGGCAGAGGAGTTGAAACTGAATGATCTCTAAGGTCTCTTCCAACCATCTACGGTTCTATGATTCTATGATACAAAAATAAGGCACAGAATATTTAGAAGTTTCCTATGTGGACTAAGGTCTGTACAAAATGTAATAGATCTTTCTAGTACTTGAAAATTAATTGTATTTTTCTAGGATGTATTTACTATTTACTTGTGATTGTCTTTTTAGAAGGCAAAAAAAGGTAATGTAAATCAGTACCAGCAAATATTCTGCAACTTGAACAAAGACTCTTCTTAATAATAATACTGGTTTAGGAGCAATTGTTTTAACTAAATAGTTATTCTTAATACTCTCCTATATACTTTAAATAAAAAATGTGTCCTAGATCTAACAGGTTGATGGATATAATTATTTCTAGAAATTCAGAGGACTTTATGAACCCTTCTCTCTCTCTCTAGTGTCTTGAAACCTTTAAAAAGATTTATTGTTTATTGAAGTTCAGGATTATTAAGTCTTCAAGAGGGGTGAATAATTACTGAAAATTTATAACAGCCAACATATTGCTGTGGAGACATTGGCATTGTTTTTCCGTTAAAATTAACAACTCATGTGCAGTAACTTCTATTGTTCTGTTAGCGAGACATCAGCTTTGAAATACAAACATGTTTTTTAGTCATTCAATCATTTTTATGGGTGAATTTAAGGCCTGGCGCTGCATAACCACGTGGTGGAGCTGTTGAATAAATTTGCATTCTGACAGGGTCGTCCAGCCCAAGCTCTGTGTTAGAGCTGCTGCCACTCCTATTATCTCTGTGTGTGAACCTGCCTCCTACCATCTATTTATGGATAATGAGGGGGCCTGAATGCAGAGGCAGATGTTGACAGTTACTTCAGAAACAGGCTCACAGGCAGAGAAACTCATGATGAAATAAATGCAGTCCAGGCCAATTCATCAGTCAAAATACAGCTCCCTATGAATATGTACATATTCGTATGTAATATGAATATGAATATTAATATGTACAGAATATGATGTCACTGAAGATTTTAATTGCCTTTTTCACCTTAGAAATTGTTCTTGTAGCAAGCAATAATGCATCTCTTCAAAATACATTAATTCAGTTTGGAATGGAATTCTACAAGACACCCTTGACAAATGTGTCCATCCTCTAACATGACAAGCATGTATTGTAGTTCAGTAAGAGAAATACTTTTGATGCTCTATTCACTTAGGAGAGGTCCTGTATTTTTCTATTACTATTTCACTCTTTAATTTGCTACTTAGATTTGCCATATGCCTTGTTTATGTTTAAAGCTAACTATTTTGGGAAAACTGCAAAGAAACCTCAAGCACTCACAAGACATTCCCAATTTCCTGAGTAATGACTGAGCCTTTGAATATCTGAGGTTACATGTGCTTTAGGAGTGATCAGTGAATAATAGCAATGCAGCCATTTGGCTGATGGTGGAAGCCTCAAGAGTCTCTATGGGTTTGTATGATTTGTGTCTCTTCTTTGGAGTAATAAAAAGCAGTATCAGAATCATTTTGTGTAGTCTGTATCTTTTCAGTGTATTGGTTTGAGGTATATTTGTGAGCTAGAACATGGAAGAATTCTCATAAAACAGTCAGAGGAGGCAAAGCTAGAAATTTATGTGTAAACACAGCATGGTGTGAAATTACCAATGGGCAGCTATGCCTGCAGCCAGAAATCTTTGTCTTAGATCAATAAAAACTAAAATCCTTATGTCCATTTGTCTTGTGCCAAATCAAATGCCTTTGTATGAGATATTCTGTGTACTGCTGCTGACAAGGACCTTTCTTTCTTAATTTTAAAATCATGGTAACATATTTTCAATGTAATTATATTAAACTAGTAATATTTCTAGGAATTTTACTTGCTGTCTTATTGCTTTCTGTATTTGTATTTACATACATCAGATATCAGATTTTCCATAAAATTGCAAATTTGAAGAATTAGCTGTGCTTAAGTTACAGCGTTCTGACAGTATCATTAATAACAGATGATGTTACAACTTAACATGGTAAGTAGGTTTATATCAGAGGCTGTCACATACAGAAACATAATTACTGACCCTATAAATTTTATGTTTACTGTTAGCAGCAGAGCTAAACTCTTGTAGCTGATCTTGTTTGTATACTTTGGTCCATGTCCTGATACCAAATCAGTGTGACTCTACTTGTTTCTCTGGTATTGTTTTAGGTTTGTGTTTGCACAACATGAACATGACTTGTTTATCATTGTAGAACAATGGGCAGCTAATTTATTAGCAGTTCAAGACACAATACCCAAACCAAAATAATTTATAGGAACACCATTTCATTCTTTTATATGTCATTTTATTCCCTTAAAGAAGGCTAACTAATTTTTATATTAATAGGTTTACTACTCTGACAGGATGTAAAATCTTTGAAGGGAACAAAGCCACACACAGTTAAAAAATGTAAATACATATTACATACAGTATGAACTTTGATATATGCCACTTGAAAGGGCTATACAAACCCAGGTATGCCTTAGAGAAGTTTATACCCTAAACCCAGTGCTGTTGCCACTGTCAGGACCAGGCATTGTGCTGTGGGTCCCAGGGGGTAACTGGTCTGCCCTTGCCCTGAGCAAGGCTGAGCTGGGTTTCCCAGGTGCACCGTGGCTGAGTGCCCATTGCCAAGCCTGTTTAAGCTCCAGCTCTGGGAACTCCACTAGGAAGGGGCTGGCAGACCCTGGCAGTCCCAGATGGTCAAACAAATCCCAGGGATACTGTGGGGATGCAGGGCAGCTTTCATCCCTTCCCTGGGAGCAGCAGGAAGGAATCAGATGAGATAGGAAAATGTAGAAAAAGAAATCCCAGAGGATCCCCAGGTCTGAGAAGGAAGGGAGTCCACCACCAGCATCAGGTCCTTCTATAGCAAAGAAGTCAGGGTGCTGGTGACTTGTCTTCTTCCTCTCTGGCCCTGCATTCTTGAAGAGGATTTCAGTGTTGACTATAAAATCCAAAGGGGCACTGAATGAGTAACCGTAATATGCGGAGTAGATTCTAAGATGGGGGATCTTTTTTTGTATAACAGCTCAAGATCTATTATTATTTTGGCTTTTCTGTATTCAGATAATTTGTATTATTGAAGTTGTAACCCATTAGTTGTGTTAGGAATGTATTCTTGAATCTATATGTATGGTCTGTTACCTATTGACTGTAACAGAATTTTGGTATAACAAGTTGAACCAAAATTAGAAATTTACTGCAAGTTTCATTATTTTTTTTCCTCTCATGACAGAGTGCTGTAAACTTTTTTTTTTTTTTTTTTTTGCAATAATTCTTCTAAGACTATAGTACCTCCCTGGTGAAGTTTCAAAAACTTTTCATTCACTTCGCATTTCAGTAGAAGTTTACAAGTATTACTGAATGACCAGATCCTGCAGAATGCTAGCATCATCATGAGAGTCAAATTATGGGTCTTTTCACATGAGCATTTAACAAGCAGACTACAGATACCTGCACCCACTTACGATGTCTTTCAGACCTTATACAAAGAAATTAATTTCCTTCATGGTGGTATATCTGCACAGGAAGGAACTGGAGTGAGCTGCCTTAGCCTTCTAGACAGCTGAACAACATCTCTTCACTGGTGATACTTGAATATGGATAGTTTGGAAGGAGACAATTTCAGATAGAGTGTTTTACACAGGCAGACATATAAAACACACAGGCACACATGGCTGCCCACACACAGAGGACCACAGTCAGAAAACACAGCACTTGGCACAAGGACAGACTGCACCAATAGCCCCATCTCTGTCTGATTAGAATGAAGTTCCTTTAGTGGGAGATATATCCATATGTACAACATGGTTTCCTCCTGTAGCTGGACACAGACATGTGGTCCATCCAGTAGCTGATCCCTGGATCCTTAGTCCCTGTAACAGGTTGACACCAGAATATACAAGAGTCCTGCAGCCCTACTCCAGCTGCTGGTGCAGACACTCTTTTGCACACCAACACATAAAATGTGGATTCCTCCTGTGTTTAAGATTAGACATTTAGTCTACCCAGTGACTGTCTCTTGAATCCTCTTTTTTTGTGGCTGCTTCCTGCACAGAGAGGGACATGCAAAAAGAAGCAAAAAAACTACTTTAAGTATTTATGAAGCTGTTGTGGTTTTGTGGATTTCTGTCTCCAGGTATGAATTTGTGTTTGCAAATATAAACTATTGCTTATACTTTGTGTAAAACAGAAAAAAAAATCAGATTCAGAGGTTTATTATTTTGCTATGGGTTTTGGTTTTTAATGCTTTTTTAGGGAGATTTTGTTTTGTTTTATTGTTGCTGGGCTTTTTTTTTTTTTTGAGGCTTGCAAAGTCAATTTCAAAACTGTAAATTAATCTCTAATTTAATTATATATGAAATTAAACAGCAGTATTATTACTTCCATTTGCTTATTTTCTGAGTTCTACCTGCCAGTATTCAATGAAAACTGCTCCTCAAAGGAGAAAAAATTATTTGTACCTAACAACAAGTAACATCCATAAAGCAATACAGCAAACTGAGGTAAAAAAAAAGACGCTAGAGGTAAGATCAGCTTTTCTGTGATTTGTTTTTTTTAGGTAAACTGCACACTGGAATGACAGAGTGGTCTTTTTAAATGTCCCTGACAAAACTGATCACTCTTGTGTGTATTATAATTGCTGAGAAGAAAAAATGAACGTTCTAAATGAAGTTCTGAAAGCAGCAATAGACAACCAGAGGGGCACAATTTATGGAGAAAAACAAGTTAAAAAAAGGGACTTTAAACTGGGATGAGGTGATAAGAAAAATTTAAATTCCGTCAGCTAGTTGTGATTAAAGGAGAGTTTCCATAAGGATTTGAAAAATAAGAACATTTGAAGGCAATAATAGAAGAAGGAAGTAAAATCATGACAGGTCACAACCCTTTTAATTATAATCATAACTCCTGTCGTCCTGAATGATACATCATTAACACAGGTGAGGTGGTGCTTGATACCACTGTACAGTTTGGGAAGAGGAAAGAAGGTTTTTCTTTAATTTCTGTTCACAACTTAGCGTTTGGCAGGAAACAAATTGACAACTGAAACTGACTGAGCTGTATCAGTCTCCTATCAAAAAATCCCCCAAAGTTCCCATTTTTATCAAGCTTTACAGAGACTTTCTTCTGAAATATTGTATTCAAATATTTTCCTCATGGGCATGTCTTTCTATGTACTGTCACTCTCATAGTTCTTTCCCGTAGCCAAACATTCATGGTGTTTCTCTCACTTAGTGGTGGCAGACATTTATGAGATCTGTGTTTGGTTCAGATTAGTCATATGATCCAGTTGCATCTGTGGTCTCTGTTACCTGTGTCTATAATGGAGTGTGTACTTGTGTGAAAAGATTGTAGAGTCACAGAGAATAGATGAATAGATGGAATAAATTTGTCCATTACTATGCTATTTTCACTAAGTTTAGTATTTCTTATTTAGCCTGTCTTCTCAGAAGTGGTATTATTTTGTCCCTAATTTCCTTTCTTTTAAATAAAATACGCTTTTCTTGTCTCAATAGAAATGCATCCAACAACATCCAGTGAAAATACCTATGGCAGCACCAGTTTATTCCTATAGTTTAACCGCATTTTGATAATTTTTCAGTGTTATTTTTGTGGTTTATTACTTTTTGTTGTCTATGATTAATAAAATAATACAACTAATACCTGCATCTTTTATTAATTTTCATATAACAGGTCAGGTTATTTATGGATGCTTTTTTTTAAGACCTTTCTTTTTCTGTGTTTTTTTTTCCTTATAGTATATGTCACATGAAAGGGGGGGGGCTTACCCAGTCCTTTGATAGGGGAGATTTTCTCAACTCATAGTGCCCCAGGGGAGTTGAGACCCTTTGGGTTCAACCAGTCTGTGAGCATCCCGTAAGGGGTCCCTTCACAATCAGATTCACAAGATCAAGGGTTACTCAATTACCCATGTCAGTTGTTGAACATGGAGACACCTCAGCAGGTCCTGCTAAAATGTTATCCACCACTGGCAATTGCTAGCACCTTACAATAATGAGCTAACTGTGTATGGAATAACACTCTTATTACTGCAAATTGTGAAAGGTTAATCAGGTTTATGAGTTGTCAGTGATAGGGTCTAGCTGCAAAACTACATTTTAAAGCAATCTACAACACTATAAAGCAAGCTCTAATACTAATAACAGTAGCTAATGTGTGTAGAGTATAATTCTTACCTAACAGACATCCCTATGCAGGGTGAAGATAGGCTCAGTCTAATCCCCTCAGACTGATCCCATCACTTCTGCTGGAGTTCTTCTCCAGTCTTCTCCCTATCCCCAATTTACTTTTATATTGTTTCTTTGGGTGGAGCTTGAGTGCCTATAGTCATAAATACCTTTTATTTCTGATCAGTGTAATACCATACCTGATGCGAGAGGGGTGGTTTTGGCTCAGCACCTGAGGAGGAGGTTCAACATGGTTGTTGGCTCAACAGCAGAGCTCCTTGATCAATCTCTTTTGGTCCACAGGTACTGTAGGTCTCAAGAACTTACAAGTACCACAGTGTTCCCCCTTCTGCTGAGACTTCAACAGAGGGGAGCCATGATTTTCCTCTACATTCCATTANACAGGTCACAACCCTTTTAATTATAATCATAACTCCTGTCGTCCTGAATGATACATCATTAACACAGGTGAGGTGGTGCTTGATACCACTGTACAGTTTGGGAAGAGGAAAGAAGGTTTTTCTTTAATTTCTGTTCACAACTTAGCGTTTGGCAGGAAACAAATTGACAACTGAAACTGACTGAGCTGTATCAGTCTCCTATCAAAAAATCCCCCAAAGTTCCCATTTTTATCAAGCTTTACAGAGACTTTCTTCTGAAATATTGTATTCAAATATTTTCCTCATGGGCATGTCTTTCTATGTACTGTCACTCTCATAGTTCTTTCCCGTAGCCAAACATTCATGGTGTTTCTCTCACTTAGTGGTGGCAGACATTTATGAGATCTGTGTTTGGTTCAGATTAGTCATATGATCCAGTTGCATCTGTGGTCTCTGTTACCTGTGTCTATAATGGAGTGTGTACTTGTGTGAAAAGATTGTAGAGTCACAGAGAATAGATGAATAGATGGAATAAATTTGTCCATTACTATGCTATTTTCACTAAGTTTAGTATTTCTTATTTAGCCTGTCTTCTCAGAAGTGGTATTATTTTGTCCCTAATTTCCTTTCTTTTAAATAAAATACGCTTTTCTTGTCTCAATAGAAATGCATCCAACAACATCCAGTGAAAATACCTATGGCAGCACCAGTTTATTCCTATAGTTTAACCGCATTTTGATAATTTTTCAGTGTTATTTTTGTGGTTTATTACTTTTTGTTGTCTATGATTAATAAAATAATACAACTAATACCTGCATCTTTTATTAATTTTCATATAACAGGTCAGGTTATTTATGGATGCTTTTTTTTAAGACCTTTCTTTTTCTGTGTTTTTTTTTCCTTATAGTATATGTCACATGAAAGGGGGGGGCTTACCCAGTCCTTTGATAGGGGAGATTTTCTCAACTCATAGTGCCCCAGGGGAGTTGAGACCCTTTGGGTTCAACCAGTCTGTGAGCATCCCGTAAGGGGTCCCTTCACAATCAGATTCACAAGATCAAGGGTTACTCAATTACCCATGTCAGTTGTTGAACATGGAGACACCTCAGCAGGTCCTGCTAAAATGTTATCCACCACTGGCAATTGCTAGCACCTTACAATAATGAGCTAACTGTGTATGGAATAACACTCTTATTACTGCAAATTGTGAAAGGTTAATCAGGTTTATGAGTTGTCAGTGATAGGGTCTAGCTGCAAAACTACATTTTAAAGCAATCTACAACACTATAAAGCAAGCTCTAATACTAATAACAGTAGCTAATGTGTGTAGAGTATAATTCTTACCTAACAGACATCCCTATGCAGGGTGAAGATAGGCTCAGTCTAATCCCCTCAGACTGATCCCATCACTTCTGCTGGAGTTCTTCTCCAGTCTTCTCCCTATCCCCAATTTACTTTTATATTGTTTCTTTGGGTGGAGCTTGAGTGCCTATAGTCATAAATACCTTTTATTTCTGATCAGTGTAATACCATACCTGATGCGAGAGGGGTGGTTTTGGCTCAGCACCTGAGGAGGAGGTTCAACATGGTTGTTGGCTCAACAGCAGAGCTCCTTGATCAATCTCTTTTGGTCCACAGGTACTGTAGGTCTCAAGAACTTACAAGTACCACAGTGTTCCCCCTTCTGCTGAGACTTCAACAGAGGGGAGCCATGATTTTCCTCTACATTCCATTACAGCCCTCCGAAAGGATGATTATCTCTGTAGCGGGGCATATCAACCTCATTCCATCTAGGGAGAGGCTGCTGCCTTCTACCCTAAGAATTCTTAGTCTCCTCTAAATGTTTACTCTAGCCATCATCCCACGGTATACTACTCTGGTTTAAGTGGATCTCATCTTTACTTTTCTGTTTTTTATCTAAATTCTTAGTCCACAATTAAAGTCTTTCCATTAGTTTCAACTGATTTTAGATTGAAGAGCAGTAGCAATGAAAACAGGTATAGAAAGTTTTCATTTTCAGAATATTTGAGTTAGGGGTTTTTTTCAGTTGTTGTTGTTAGAAACATGATCACTTTTTTATCTAAGATCATTAGAACGAGATTTTAAATTAGAAATAATTTTTATTGCAGTTGATTGTTATTAAAAATTGGAATTATTAATAAAAAAACTTTGTGTCAGTCTTAGTAAGAATGACCATATGTGATTTCCATGCCTGTTAAAAATGTAGTGCACAACATATAAGGTAATTTTAATGCAGTACAGACAAAGCATGGTTCTTGTTATACACCAGAACAAAACAAAAATCCTCAGAATAATATAACAGCAATCTAAATGATCAAGAATAAAATAAAACTGNTATATATATATATTTTACACACACAGAGGCTCCCTACTGGTTTCCATTTTTTCTTTTAGCTAAGCAAGAACCAATATTCTAAGCATTTTTAATACTTAAAACTCCTGAAAATATTCTGGAAGGGTAAAATATCTGTAGAAAACAATGGTATATTTTTTTCCGGCCAAGTAATCCTGTGAGTGGACTTCAGTCACTCAATGGAGATTTACAAAAGAATTATCTTTCTCTGCTTGCTTATTAGCTAACTTAGAATCACTTCTATTGTGTTTTCCATTGTAAATTAAAATTTTGTTTCTTCAGACCTTTTTTTTTAATGTTTGATCATAGTATATGTTTTGATGATAACAATTTGTATATTATAAAATTATTTATTTTCCCCTTTTGCATGTTCAAAGAACTTGTACATTTAAAAAAAAGGAAACTGTTTATATTTTAACAACATTGGACTAGCTTTCCCTTTTTTACTACACTATTTATTTTCCTAAAACTGAAGCTCTTGAATTTTCATTAAAGAAATTTTTGGGGAGTTGTTTTGGTTGGTTGGTTAGATTTTTTGTGGGTGTTTTTGTTTGTTTGTTTTGTTATTTTCTTTTTTCTTTGTGTCCTCCCCCACCTTGGCTCACCCACACCCCCAGATTTCATGTGGAAATCTCACTTCAACTTTACAACTCTGAATTTCTACATTGCTCTTTTGATATATCATAGAATCATAAAATGGTTTGAGTTAGAGGGGACCTTAAAGATCACCTAGTTCCAATACCTGCCATGAGCAGGGACATTTTCCACTAGATCAGACTGCTCAGAGCTCCATCCAATCTGGCCCTAAACACTTCCAGGGATGGGACAGCCACAACTTCTCTGGGCAACCTGTGCTAGTGAATTACCACCCTCATAGTAAAGATGGTTTTCCTCCTGATATCTGATCTAAACCTATTGTCTTTCAATGTGAAGCTCTCCCCCATTGCCCTGTCCTTCCAGGCCCTTGTAAATAGTTACTCTCCATCTTTCTTGCAGGCTCCCTTCAGGTACTGGAAGGCCACAATTAGGTCACCCCTGAGCCTTCTTTTTTCCAGACTGAATAATCGCAGACTTTCCTCATATNTCTCAAGAACTTACAAGTACCACAGTGTTCCCCCTTCTGCTGAGACTTCAACAGAGGGGAGCCATGATTTTCCTCTACATTCCATTACAGCCCTCCGAAAGGATGATTATCTCTGTAGCGGGGCATATCAACCTCATTCCATCTAGGGAGAGGCTGCTGCCTTCTACCCTAAGAATTCTTAGTCTCCTCTAAATGTTTACTCTAGCCATCATCCCACGGTATACTACTCTGGTTTAAGTGGATCTCATCTTTACTTTTCTGTTTTTTATCTAAATTCTTAGTCCACAATTAAAGTCTTTCCATTAGTTTCAACTGATTTTAGATTGAAGAGCAGTAGCAATGAAAACAGGTATAGAAAGTTTTCATTTTCAGAATATTTGAGTTAGGGGTTTTTTTCAGTTGTTGTTGTTAGAAACATGATCACTTTTTTATCTAAGATCATTAGAACGAGATTTTAAATTAGAAATAATTTTTATTGCAGTTGATTGTTATTAAAAATTGGAATTATTAATAAAAAAACTTTGTGTCAGTCTTAGTAAGAATGACCATATGTGATTTCCATGCCTGTTAAAAATGTAGTGCACAACATATAAGGTAATTTTAATGCAGTACAGACAAAGCATGGTTCTTGTTATACACCAGAACAAAACAAAAATCCTCAGAATAATATAACAGCAATCTAAATGATCAAGAATAAAATAAAACTGGCAGTTGACCAAGTTGGGAGGGTTATGATGATTATAACATATAAATAACATGAAATCAATGATAGGACTTTAAAGTGTTTGGAATCACCTCTTTCTGAGTTCGAGAGTGCAGAATCTGACAATGAACGACTTGTAAGTGACAGCTTTGAGGGACAGTATAAACAGTTTATTTTTTAAGATTAGTTTTGTACAGATAATACACACACAAACTCATATTATTTTACAGAACACAGCAACATATTTACATTATTAGACTAGATACCCTTTGCTCCCACAGAGCTGCAAGTAATAGAAAGTATTTGACATCAGTTAAAAATGTATCCTCAAAACATAAGCAGTCTAGATATTCTAAGTAGCATTTCATTAAAAAAATAGGTCATAATAAGCATAAATAAGGTCAACAGCTGTACTTAATATTAATTATCCTATTTCAATTGTAATGAGTTTTCCATGTAATGCTCAAAAATTATTTAGAAAAAGAAATAAACAAAACTGACAGGGTGATGATGCTGAAATATAGGCTTGACAAGTAAGTCATAGTCAAATGTATGACAATCAGAAACTTTTTGCATGAAGCCTTAAATGAACTTAGAGACAGCTGCTGGAAGGCTCTCTCACAAATCAGCAGTTATTCCATTTTGCTTATTTGATCAAGACAAGTAATTCTGTGGATGCAACTCATAAGATTATGTAAGTTTATTTCTACTCCAATATACCTTTGTTTTCTCACATACTCCAAGTGCAAACTTCTGTAGCTAATGTACAGTCTTTATTGAACATATATATACANTGTGGGTGTTTTTGTTTGTTTGTTTTGTTATTTTCTTTTTTCTTTGTGTCCTCCCCCACCTTGGCTCACCCACACCCCCAGATTTCATGTGGAAATCTCACTTCAACTTTACAACTCTGAATTTCTACATTGCTCTTTTGATATATCATAGAATCATAAAATGGTTTGAGTTAGAGGGGACCTTAAAGATCACCTAGTTCCAATACCTGCCATGAGCAGGGACATTTTCCACTAGATCAGACTGCTCAGAGCTCCATCCAATCTGGCCCTAAACACTTCCAGGGATGGGACAGCCACAACTTCTCTGGGCAACCTGTGCTAGTGAATTACCACCCTCATAGTAAAGATGGTTTTCCTCCTGATATCTGATCTAAACCTATTGTCTTTCAATGTGAAGCTCTCCCCCATTGCCCTGTCCTTCCAGGCCCTTGTAAATAGTTACTCTCCATCTTTCTTGCAGGCTCCCTTCAGGTACTGGAAGGCCACAATTAGGTCACCCCTGAGCCTTCTTTTTTCCAGACTGAATAATCGCAGACTTTCCTCATATGAGAGCTGCTCCATCCCTCTAATATACTGTGTTATCTCCTCTGGACTTACTCCAGCAGATCTATGTCGTTCCTGTAAAGTCATTTATGATACCAAACACTGTGTTCAAAGATTCAAAAAGACACAGGAATCTTGAAGATGCCATGAATCTCATCAGTGTACTAGGTCAGCCAGAAGTGACTGACATTGCCCAACAAGGGCAAATGGACACAGAATGAAAAGATCGACATTTACTCTTAACAATCGTCTTTTTACCAGTAGTTCTGGTACCACTAATCAGTACAGTAATTTCTCTGAATCTATGTTTGTCAAAAAAATTCCTCAAGATGCTTTTTAATGTCAAAGGTTTGGTTTAAAACTGGCAGCAGGCTCATCTATTAGAATTTTATGACATTTTTATTTTCTAGGATGTAAACAAACCTTTTTGTTTTCCATGGAAGGACAATAGACCCAGAACCTTTCCCTCTGAGCATGACTACCCTAAGATCACTTTCAGTACCTTTTGTGAAACAATGGGAAAACAAGCAACAATAACCACAATCTTTATTTAGTTTGTAAAGGTTAATATGAGGTTATATATGCAATTTTCCATTCTTAAGGACAACAAAAGGCATCTTAGATTGATTGTTTTAGAAGATATACAAGAACTTAAATAAACCTGTTAAAGGAAGGATCCACTTGCTGAGAAGTTTATGGGCAAGAATAAAAGCCTGAGTATGTCCTTACAAGAAAATCTCACTTGCTGTATCCACATGTAATATTTTTTTACTAAATAGAAAATACCACTGTCGAGATACAATTAGTATTAAGAAAGCTGCAAAGAGAGATCTTAATACAATAAGAGAATAGTTGTGAAAAAATGGCAGAAAATTCCACATTAATTCTGGACATTTGTACACAAGACATTTTTGTTCATATTGTGGTATTCTTACCTGTAATTGATATATATTGTATTTTTACAAATAAAGAATTATGACTATAAGATTAATGTTAAACTGAAATTTTTAAGGATATCACTGTTCTACTGGGATAGACATGTTGCTAAAAGTCACATGTCCGCCAAAATCCTTCCTCTCTTTCAGTTAAATGAAGCACTCATTTTTTATTAGCTTTCTCAAATCTCTTCTATAAACTCTTAAAATGATTAATCTTGTAATCCCATTTTTCAAGAGTTCTAGTATACAGTAATTACCCTTATGCATATTTAATTATGAAATATATCTACTTTTTAACATCAACAAACTCTAATTCTTTTCTAAACACTCATTCTGATTAATAGAGTACATCTATACAAAAATCTAATCACGAATCAAGTGATTATATAATAAACCCAGCAAACTCTTTTATTATATAGTAGTTTAACATATTAATCAATTACTTTTTTTATGTTCATATCCTTGAGAAATGCAACAAATAACAGTTGCTCTGATGCTACTATGTTTTTGTCTATGTGATATTAAGTTCATGTAAGCCTTTAAGCTTCTAGTTATTTTGTCTTTTTGCCTTCTACATCTAAAGTGTGCTTTTCAGAAGTAATGGACTTTAACAGGTCTTATAAGAGTAAGATATTCAGGAACTCTGAATATCAGTATATTGATGTCTCATACTACAAATGAAAGAAGAAAGGTCTAGACAAATTTCTATTCCTCTCCCTATTTAACTCATAGTTAATGAGCAACAAGCTGCAGTAAAGTGTTAAAAAAAAATTTCTCATGTTTTCTGGCTGGTAATATAACTGCAAGTCATGAGTGTTTATAGGTACTTCCTTTTTGAAGTCCCAAATATCAAAACAATTATGTACAATAGGTCTTTAAAATATAAAAGGCACTAAGAACTCAAAAGTTCTTCATTACTGCTTACTCTGGAAAATTAAGAGAATTTTAGCTCTCTATCTCAGTCACACTGTGTACAAATAAATACAATCTCGCCATCTTAGAGTCATTTTAGTCCCCTTTAAGTAAAAAATACCTAACAAAAATTGATATATCTATTGAAATCATCCCATGCTGCAGCAATGAATTTTCTGTGTAACTGAGCTAACAAATTCAATACATTTGTCTTTATTAATATCTGAGTTGTGACTTATGCATTTTGCATTGGATTACATTTCCATTAAGTCTTTTATATTAAAACACTATTGTTGTGGTTTTACCACAAATTTAGCAATTTTGGACAAGAGGTTCCGAGAGAAGTCACAAACACACCCCAAAATGAAGAAAACACACAAATATCACGGTTTATTTTGCGCACACACAAAAACCCGACAAATAAAGTGCAAACAGACAAACAAATTAAGTTTCCCAGGGCCCGTTTTGGGATGAGGATGCTCTGGAGATAGTGCTTGTCTCTCTCTGGGCCCCCCCCGGAGAGACACCGGGGTAATTAGAAGAAGCACATGGCCGGTCTGAGGACCCCCTTAGCAGCGCGAGCTTCAGCCCGGCTTTGACTGAAGGAGAAATACTCAAGAAAAATTAGAAACCGCACGTGCGCCCCTCCCTCCCCCTTCCCAATAGCTCAGGGAGGGATTTAGTGCTGATGGAGGAAGAGATGTGGTCTTTGGACCCCGGCAATAATCACCGATGATTGCCAGACCACTCACTCCCGGGACAAAAAAGAAAAAAAAAAAAAA
>VYZS01014538.1:0-12231 GCA_013400695.1 Neodrepanis coruscans | reverse complement strand
ATTGTTAAATATGCACAGCCATGATAAGAATACAGGAATAATCCTGATGCTAAACCCACACCTCTTCAGTGCCTTAATCTTGTCAAAAAGAAATGGGGCAAAGAATATCTGGTTCTTGAGACCTGACTGTCCCATCTGTGAGGTGTCAGAGGTTTGATGTCCCTCACACAGCACTACCCATAGTCCTGAAAGCTGCAAACATTTGATTGCATTGGGTCTGTTAAGGATTGCCACGAAAATGGATTCCCAGGACATCAATCATGGAAAGTGCAAGCAAAAAAAATGCAGCTTCCATCCTGGGAGGGTCAGACAGAAAAAGAGCATTCTGTAGTAAATCAGTATCACAAACATTATTCAAAAATAGCCAGTTTGAAAGGTAAAAACACTTATTTAGTATTTTCACTGAGTATTCTTCACAGCTCAGCTGGTAACTGGCCAAGTTGGGTAAATGGAAAGTCTTCTACAGAGACAAAGGAAGAAAAGCAAAAAGCAGAACAAGAGGTTGGTGGTGATGAAATAACAAAAACTCTGTTTTCCTTTAAAACAATACATGAATCCCTAGATAAAGATTCAGAAAGGAATAGCCAGTATTTTTCTTGGAGCACAGCTCTGGTCCACCACAGCATTTTTTTCAAGAGATTACTACATTCTGTGTATTGCTGTTCTCTCAGGCCTCCTTCAAACCTCACTTGCAGACTCTGCTTCATAAAAAAAAAAATTCAAGGGGAACAACCTTATTAAAATACTTAAATTTTTCACATAAAAATGTGACACAACTTCTAAATAGCGCACGGATCACATGGAAATACAGACTCACAACACAAGAACCTGTGTAGAATCACAGGCAAATTAGTCTGGAAGGGACTTTGGTGAGGTCTCTCATTCAACCTGTTGCTCCAGGTGGATGAAACACTGCATTACCACCAGATTTCTCAGGTATTTTCCCAGTTGTTTTGAAAAATACATTTAATTATCCTCACAGGGAAACTTCAGAATTATCCAAAACTGCATCATCTGTGACACTTTGGGCCAGTGATGGTGAATTTTTATCCCATTATAACCAAACTCTACCAATGCCCGGCTGTGAACTGAGGGTTGTGTCAGGAATGAGGAGCTTTTTAATGTGCTCGAATTTTATACTGAGAAAATCAGGTGTCATTAAGTTTAGTAAAAAAAAACAGTGGAAAAATAAACAGCAACATCTTTCAAAGAAGAAAAATGCTCAGGTTTCTTGCAGAAAATTTAGGATTTACTCACACTGGTTAACCCCCAATTCTTTAAAATTTACAGTTCTATGAATATTAAAATGCATACCCAGATATAATCCCTATCCCTCACAGTTTATTCCCTAAAAATCCAAACTGCTGTTTGTCCTGATGGCCACAAATCATTTCATTAGGGACTCACTCCTTCAATCAAATTTATGTATCTGTTGGAGAAGATATTTTAAAATAAATACAAATCTAAGCATCCTACCTCTTGAGTCATCTTTGCTGGAATCTTTGTTCTGGGAGTATTTTTCATTATCTTTAAACAAAATAGCTGGCACAAAAGCCTTCAAGTCAATGAGATTCTCATAGAAATTTCTGGCATCTTCATCTTCCCAGATACCTCCCTCCAGGTCATACTCTCCAGGCTTTCCTGGTGTGAAAATATCGATACCAGGTCCATGTTCTGCAAGAAGAACGAAAGCATAAGGAAGTTATTTACACAAGTTTATGATCTTCTATGGGAAGGCTTCTTAAATATTAAAAAAATCCTTTTAGAATCATGTTAATCTATTTATTACCACCACTGTTTTCAGCTAAATATTGCAATGTATAAAGTGTTTTCAACAATTCCATCTTAATATGAGATATATCAAGAAGTTGTCTTAAAATTGTAGGTTTGATTTTGACTGAAAATACAGAATGTATCAAAGTGAAAGTCAGGTAAGTAAAATCAAGCAGCACATTATGTGGTATTAGAAAGAAAAGTTATAACAGACTTTAAGGACATCAGCATTAAAAGTAACCACATTGAGTATGATGAAATGTATCCCACCGAATTTTAAGAATGAAGTTTAAAAAGAATAATTTTAAATTTAGAGGCATTGAAGAATTTTTTTAAGCTCAAGATCTTCTCAGGCAAAACAGACTCATGATTTCAACACCATCTCAATTAATCTCCAATTTTAAAGGCACTGAAAAGCTGTGTCAGCTAAAAGCTGCACTTCTGCTCAGGAGGTCAGAGAGCCACACCTAGGGACTTATCTGGCTTAACAATATCTTCCTGCCCATAACATCATGCCCCAAAATAGCCCTCAAAGCTATTTTTGAACAACACCAGCTTCTAAAACTCCAACAGTTTTTAAATATTAAAAACTGCATGATATTAAACAGAAAGGAGCAGGTTAAAAAGATTTATTCCTGTGTCACCTGAAACAAATCTAAAGAGATATTACTTAAGTTACCACGACTGTGCAGCACGCACAATAGTGGCTACATATTAAGTGTAATTACTTTAATTAAGAAATAAAGTATGATTTATTCACTGATGTCCTTGTGGGGGAAACCTTAAATGAAATAAAATCAGCAGAAAGAACACAGGAACAGGAGGGTTTGGTTGGTTCTCCCACCACATCCAAGCCAAGCCCAGTGCTCTCTTTACTTGCCTTAGGATGTGACTTACCCTCGGGTGTTGGTTTCTCCTGGGGAAGGTCAGGCATGTTCTCATCCAGAAGATCAGCCAGAGACTGGGAATTTGCCAGGAGTTTCTGGTAGGACATTGCAAACTCTTCATATTGCTTGTGCCTGTCCTCGCTCAGCTCTCCCTTGGAGTGCAGGATGCGCCTGTGAACACCAAAGTCACCGTCAGACAATGTTTGCCCCTAAAATGCATCTCAACTGTGCTGAGCCACCACCCACTGAGCAAAGCCAAGGCAAGTGGAAAGCTGCCCCCTTGCCAAGCCAAGCTCCCCCCCTGGAGGGACCTGGGAGGATTCTAGTTGAGACTATGATAGCAAAAATCTGAGTAGTGCTGTTATTTTTCCAAACCACACTGAATTTCCAATCCCACAGCACAGTCACAGAAGCTCTGGCTGCAATTCCCAGAGAAAAACAAACCGGCTTCGTGCTATGATTATGCTGCAACAGTCCTGAAAAGACTTGTGTAGTAAATTAAAACATTCAGTTTAGGTGAAAGCTGGATAGAAGGTGCTTTGCACCTGTAACAACCCATTTCCATATTGTTTAAATGGTTACATGGGCTGTCATCACCCAGAGGCTCAAAAAAACCTGAACGTTTAAGAGCAGCCCAATGACTTTCCAACAAATCAAGTTATTTCAAGACTACTGTCCAAATTAAGAGCACTTACATCTGTTTTTTTTCCAGTTGCTCTTTGTTTTCTTTTATTAAACTATCCATACTTGTTTTAAATTATCATTTTTAAATCTGAAATCTGTTCTCGAAAGCACCGAAGGAACAATCACTGCTCACAGGTGCACAAGGAAGCAGTTTCAGGAGTTCAGGAACAAGAGTACAGCTCTATTTTCTTACCAAACTTGCCACCAAAATTACAGTTAGTAACACTGCACCAACCAGCTGGAACCACTGAGGAGGCACCTTGCACTGACATGAAAGTGTCAGAATTTGAAAAAAAAAGGTCCAAATACCCCAATTCCTGAGGCAGGAATGTTCTATCATTACAGGATTTGCATGATTCCATTACCATCAGGCTTTTATTATGCAATAGGAATACAACCAGTCTTGCCAAAAGACACAAACATTTTGTGGCATAAAACTTCTAAATTAGTTTAGGAAACCTAAGTTGAGGGATATCAACCTTGGCTTTCTTTAGTTTCAGGTTAATTGCAAAACAAAAGTCATCTCTGTTCACAGAACATCCACAGGGCAAACACCAAAACCCCTCAAACCCCCACACCAGAGGGGTCTGGACGGAGGCCAAGGAGCAGCAGTGCTGCCAAAAGTTCTACTTCTTGTCCCTCTGACACCTGTATAAAATACATCACCTGCTCCTGCAAAGCAGAGCAAGAAAAATGAACAAATTAAACAACCACTGACAATTTCTGAAGTGCAGTAGCTCAGTTTGGGTTCAGGAAACACCTGAAGTGCCAATCCACAGCCTCTCCATGGCAGCTGCCCATGGACAGATCTTCAGTTTAAAACACACCAGCAGCCTCATAAACAAAAGCACTGGAGCTCTGTGTTGTTATTAAAAAACCCAAAAAACCCAAAGTGCTGTGACAACAGTACAAGAGTTTCAGTTCTCAGTTCCAGTTCCCAGAAGGGGTAACAAATTCAAAGAGGACAAAGCACACACAGCAAACCTCACAAAGCAAAATTCACTTCTGAACACAATGACAAGTACAGCACACAGCACCTCTCCTTCTTCCTCTCTTCAAAGCTCCACAGGGCAAGATCAGAACATCTTAAAAACATCCTTCATTTTGACTAAAGAAGTTTCTTCCAGATCTAAGGCTCAGTTTTGAAAACTCTCCCTCAGAACTGGGGAAAGGAGCTGATTCCTTCCAATGACAAGTTTTGCTGTGCAAGCAAATCACCACCAGGTTCTACTGTCAAAGCACAACCCGAGGTAGTTTTTCTCATTATCCACTTATCCAGAAACCCTTGTGTGTAATGAAGCTTTAATTCTACCCCCAGGATTTGCAGGTAACACACTCCTAAAGCACTGTTAATTTACAATATTAATTTTCAATTAACTCAACCAATGTGCACAGCTTGAGTTATTTCAGAGTCACTCTCCTGACACAGATAAATTTATGACAGTTAGACCTGACAAAATATCATAACCTCGATATACAACAGCAATGATGCACAAGAGGGAACAGCTCACTTCCTGTTCAGTGATTCTGGAATAAGTGTGAATAAAACCTCTCTTTTTTTGCTCTTAGATTTTTAATACACAGAGAACTGTTGTATCCAATAGAATTATTGGCTGTTTTTTTAAAACAAACCAAAACCAAAAATCCTATCACAGAAAAACACCCCAAAAAACCTCATTCATCCACAGAAAAAAAAAATTAAAAAGCAAGAAAGTAACCAACTGCACCATCCTGTTCCCAAAATCCAGAGTTTAGGAAGATTTCCAGGGTATTCAGAGACTTCTTAGCAGGCAAATTCCCTGTCTTGCCCTCACACCTGGCACTTCCATAGTGTGCAAATGCCAAGAATCTGTTACTGACACATGAGCAAATAAGTTTAATCTAAGTCTTCTGATGTCTTGTTTCTTTAACAAAACTTGTTCCTCAACTTTTAAGGAGTGAAAATAAACACCTTAAAGTTCAGAGAGAGAAATAATGAGTTCTCTGAATCCAGTGATAAATGATAGTTCTTCTCTTTCCCTCCCCAAAGCAAAGCTTTGTACCCAAGTTCACAGAGATAAGATAACTCAGAGAGGTGAATAAAGAGGTCCCTTGTCTGATCTGCTCAAAGCAGCTCAGGGATCAGACCAGACCAGGCTGCTCAGGGCTCCATCCAGTCATTTTTATCCAGTTGTACAATATTAAATTGTATTTCTCTCTCCCACATCACTCCCATTTTCTTCTTCCTGGTTCCTTCACATACTTTATACCTCTTGGAAACTTTTTTGCTTTATTTCATATCACACAGACTTTGTAACACCCACTCACTGAACTGCCAGCCAGAACCAACCACAACTGAGAAAGCAGAAAGGTTCATATTCACTAACTTTAAAAAACAACAACTAAAGCCAACAAATGCACCTTAAACCACTGAGGTACTTGTAGAAATAAAAGCACCTCCAGAGTCAGTTTATGGTCCTGTGAAACACAACACTTGGCTGACTGAGAGCAAGGACTGCAGCACAAAACCCACCAGCACAATGGATCCTTGGTTTGGGAACATGAAATTTTAATGCATTCCAACACAAGTGTGACTCTGGACTCATGTCCAGCCTGGGAGTTGGAACCTGTGTGTGCACACAGTCCATGTTCATTCCTGTCTGCCTGAAATGCTTCCAAAAGGATTTAAAAACAACTCTGCAGATCAGCAGCTGGGTGTAGGCTGGGTCCAATAATGAGAATTCAGGATGTTTTAAGGAAAACAACTATTTGCCAAAGTGAACATGGTGTGTATATTCACACCCTGCAATTATTAGTATTAAAACAGACACTTAGGAGGATTTGAATCAAACTGCCCGTGCCCTCTACTTTAATACAAAAATATAAAATTTGCCCACTTTGGAGGGTAATGGATACCTTGTTAATCTAAACTAATCTTTCCTCCATGCTGGAACACTAAAGAAGTAAACAAGCCAAGCCATTGTGGCATATGGTCCATTAGATACATGTGGGTGGAAAGGGAGAAATCAGATTGTGCCAACTGGAAAAGGACAGTGCCAGCTGGGAAAGCAGCACTGCTCTCACACTGATAAGGAAAGAGAGTAAAGAGAATTAAACCTAAAGGTCAAACTCCCTTTTCTTTAAAGATATTCAGAGAGTTCGTTTGGCCTTTGCTTTCCAAGAATTCAGATCAAATTTGGAACTTTTTTTTAGATACACTGCAGAACACACTTTATCTTCCACACACTGCTGACAGACTTGGTTTATAAAGACTGCAACAAATCCAGGCATTTCATAAATTAAACTACTTTTCAATTCACAAATAAAACGCAACATTCAAGTGTCACCTGTTTTGCCTTTCAATATTCTGTAGCTCCCTGTGGTCCCTTTTCAGGTGTTTGGTCAAAGACGTAAAATACTCCTTCAACAAGTTCTGGAAGGGCTGTTGTTTCTCTGGGCTAATGATCTCGCTGGGAGGAAAGCTCAAGTTAAACTTCTCTGCCACAGTTTTTACTTTCCTGGGTACCAGACCAGCAATGTCATCTCCACAGTGCCGACAGAAGCTGATCACCACCGAGACGTGAGTGTGGGACTCGCGGTCGGCGTTAATGATGTTCTTGAGCTGCTCATAGATCAGAGACAGACCTTCCTTGTCAGTGAAAATCCCAACTATCGTCAGCTCTGCGATGAAACGCAGGTCAGTTCTTAGCTTGGTGATGTTGGGGGTCTTCTCTTCTTTCCTTGCTTCAAAGTGCTTTTTCCAGGCCTGCAGCAAGGACGGGGCGAAGTCGGCGTATCGCTGGTGGAAGAGGGAGCACAAGTGCACGGCGCAGTTCACATCCGATATCTTCAGCTTGGCCTCCACGATGGAGGCCACGGCCTCTGCAATGTATTTGCTCAAATTCAGGCTGTTAAAGTCATGGGACAGGGAGTCCCTTTGTTGCTCTGTAATGGTTTTTAGCTTCTTCACAAAAGCTGTGTTCTTCTTCAGGCTGGAGTCCAGCCTGCTGAAGAAGTTCTCCTCGGGACGATTCTCCGGCGCGTTCTGGTTTTTGCTGCGGAGCTCCTTCCTGGCCTGGTGGCGCTCCCAGGCCTCCTGATGGAGCTGATGTGCTTCCTCTTTTTCCCTAGGAGACACAAGAATTAGTCCTTTTGGTTACAGAACAGAATGTTTTGTTACTCTCTGGTTATCAGATCAAAAGCAAAAAAGGTCATGGTTGGAAATCCTTCAGTGATTCTAAACACAATTTCCCTTTAATGCTCTCCTCTTAAATATTTACCAAGTTAATCCTAGAAAGCCAAAGCATCTCCTTCATAAACTGTTTAATTTTTGTAATGCAAAAGGCAAGTATTACTTGTTATTAAAAAAAAATTCTCAAATATTCCTCTACAGAGCATATTAATCCCAACAGACTTCAAAAATATAAACATACAACTCCATTTACTCCAGATGAAGTTCTTACAGAAAAGGACAACAGCCTTTTAGAGGTCAGTGTATTGTACAATTAAGGGAAATCTTTTATTCCCAGACTCCTGAAATTACACAGATAAATTTTAAATAGTTGAAACTTATGTCCCAGCTGGAACTTGGCAATCCCATTGCCTCAAATCTTAAAAGTGACATATTTCAGGCACAAGAATGTTCACAGTCTCAGCTTTACTGCCCATTCTCAGCACTGCATGGATGCACTTGGATAACACATTAAGAAACACTGTCATGGTAATATCACAGATTAAACTGCCAGGTTACATTCTGAGTTTGCCATCCAGGAATCAACTGTCTGTATTTGAATAAAAGGAATGAGTGTCACTCCTCACAGCAGATTTGCTCTTGTTATGGTCTGCAGCCTTGTTGGAATATCTATTCCAAATTTTATGGAAATTGGAATCTCTATCTTAAAAGAAACTGCTCCTTTGTTGTGCTGGTCTGGGCTGGGACAGAGTTAGTTTTCTTCACAGCGGCCTCTATGGTGCTGGTTTGGATTTGAGCTGCAACCAGTGTTGGTAACACTGATGTTTTCCTTATTTTTGGGCAGTGTTTACACAAACTCAAGGCCTTTTTTTCTCACCCCACCCCACCACTGAGGAGGCTGGAGGTGCACAAGGAGTTGGGAAGGGAGAGTCAGGACAACTGACCCCAACTGACCCGAGGGATATCCCAGACCATAAAATTCAACATCTAAACCTGAGGGAAGAAGGAAGGGGAGGGGTGTGTTTGTCTTCTGTTACATCTGATGGAGCCCTGCTGTCCTGGCTCAACACCTGCTGGCCCGTGGCAAGTGGGGAATGAATTCCTTGCTTTGTTTTGTTTTGTTTGTGCACACAGCTCTTCCTTTATTGAACTTTCTTTATGGCAACTCACAGGTTTCCTCACTTTTACTCTTCTGATTCTCTCCCCCACCCTGTGGAAGGGAGGGAGTGTCTGTGTGGGGCTGAGCTGCTGATTGAACCACGACATTTATTCAAACATAATTGTGCATTACATGGTCAGCACATGCAGACACCATCAAAGCCTCAGATTAGAGACTGAAATAACAGAGGTTACAAGTGAAAGCTCAAAACTATGCACAAGTCGCAGAGTCATAATCGTTATGTGGCTACTCAGGCAGCCTCATAAAACTTACTTTAAGAAGTTGCATGTAGTGCTGTAACTCAGTCAGGTCATCTTTTGTATTTCTGCCCACAATCCTACAGCACTTGGCATAATTCAACCATTAAAAGCATTAAAAGACAACTTACTTTAGTTGAGCAGCTGCTTCTTCTTGTTTCTTTTTCTCTTCCTCCTCTTGTTTCTTTTTCTCCTCCTCTTCAAGCTTCTTTTTTTCTTCTTCTTCTTTCTTCTTTTGTTCCTCTTCTGCCTTTACTTTATCCTCTTCTTTTTTCTTCCGCTCCTTGTCCTCCTTCTTTCTCTTATCCTCTTCCATTTTCTTCTTTTTATCTTCAGGAACCTTTACAGTCTCTCTCTTCATGCCAACCTTGACATCTTCTTTTGGCTTGTCCCTGGTGCTCACTGGTCTCCTTTCACTGAATTCCTTATTATTTAACTGGGATTCCTTCTCTTCCATATTTCCTGGCTTTTTGCGCTCAGCTGGCATCGTGTTACCCAGGCAAACCTGCAGAGAGTCACAGCAAAAGAGGCACTTTGAAACTGCTGTTGGTATTTCAGTCATTTTTCATAACCTACCCATATCCAATTAACTCACAACTCCCTGGCTCATCAGAATAAAGGCTTAAGTTTTCTGGAAATGAGGAATGGACTTAATAGGCAAAAACTAATCCCCTTGTAATTGTGTTGTACTGCAAAGTTGTCTTCAGCATGAATTGTGAAGTAAAAGCCTCTCAAGGTTTTACAGCCCAAGGAATACAAGATCTTGGAACATAAACTGAAATCCACCTGAAAAAAAAAATCAAAACTGATGAAAGCAAAGCAACCCCAACTTAAAAATAATGAGGTGTTTGATGCATTAGCACTCACCTGCACCTCACTGACCTTTCTACACATCTCCTGAGAACACTCCCCCTTCCATGGGATAATGCACAATAGATGGGACCTCAAATCTCCTGCTCAGAGCAGGGTCAGCAACTGAGGTCACACAAGACTGTTCCAGGCTCCAGCCTTGAGAACTGCAGAGCCTTTCCAACCAACCTGCTCCAAAGCCCAACTGTCTCCCCTGTGCAAAGGCATCATCTCTCCTCCTCGTTTCCTCACCCCTCCCAAGATTCCCTCAGCCACCTCCAGGACTCTTCCCCAGCACTCAGCACAAGCAGAAGGAGCTGCACACACAAACCTCCCTGCCAGCCCAACCAACTGGAGGAAGATCAGAAAGGCTGCAATTTCCAAGAGTTATCAAAGGCCACCATTCCTCTCTCCCTTACTCAGCCAACATTCTGTAGGAGCTTTAGTCTCTTTGGGGTTTCCAGCCTCCTCAGCTGTGGTTTCACTTGGCAGAGGACACAAAAGGGAACATATGCTGAACACCAAAGGGCAGAAATCACAGGGTAATTCTGATAAGAAGGAAACTGTGGAGGTACCCAGGTCAGCCCCTCGCTCCAAGCAGGTCCAATCACACCAAGGGTTTGGTTTTAGGATCCTCAAGAAGGGAGATACAGCAGCCCCTTTTCCAGCACCTGAATAACACTGTGGAAAACCTTTTCCTGGGATTTGCTGTGCCCCATCTTGTACCTGCTTGTTTTCACCTTCTCCCTTGGCACCTTTGAGAAGAACCCACCCCGAACTTCTCTATACTCCCAGTAAAGACAGCAATCAAATTTCCCTCCCTCTTCTTACAGAGTAAGAATCCACTTCTCCTCTAAACTCCTCAGGTTCTTGGTGGCCCTCCAGCCTTTCTTGGGAACAGAGAATCCACACCTGGATGTGGTGTCCAGATGTGGCTTTGTAGGTACCAAAGAGAGGGGGAAGACTCATCTCCCTCACCCTGAGAGGCAACTCCTGGTGCTGTGGCCTGGGATTCAAGGATTCTGGGATAACCCTGGGATTCTGCTGACTCATGGCAGGATCAGAGGGGCCAGACAGGGCCACAGGAAGGAACCAGAACCACCTGAGCTTTGTTTATTTCAGCCTAAATTGATTCCTTACAACCAAAAATAACTTGCACATAATCCCAAGCTTAAATGCACATACAGGTGGGACTGATGGATGTGATGCCTCCTGAGGAACCAACACTTTGCTTTTAACAGTGACACCACTTTGAGCCCCCATTGCCACCCCTATTTTGGCTTTTTAACATTTAACTCTGACTGGATGATGAAAACATGCAAAACTCACAGATTTCCTGCATCTCCTCAGAGTGGATAATGAGACACTTGCATTCCAATCAAATGCAGAGAGCTTCCAGTGTTATTTTTAACTAGTTTAAAATATATAAATAAGACACCACACTAAGGAAAATCTCTGCCTCTAAGTCAGTATTTCACATTTCCTCCCCCTCCTCCCAAACAATAAGGTGACAGATTCACTCACTGACTATCCCAGCCATATGGAACTCTGTGCTACAATATTTAAGGTGCTTTCCAGGTCTTCTGAAGCAAAAATAACTTGCAAAAATTCACAGTATATTCAGATAGGGGCAGTGACAATTCACCAGTTGGAGCCTGTTCAGGACTTGGCCCCTCTGACAGCAACTGGCAGCAAAGAAATGTCTGTGACACTGATTTATGGAAATCAAACCAGCATTGCTTAAACAAACACCAGCAAATCTGGCTCCCAGTGCAGCTCAGAGATTTCACATCTCAGGATCTCAGAGCTACTTGGATCTCAGAAAGACTGAACTACATCATCTTAAAACAGAATTATTGTGAAATCAGCACTTAACTAAAGAGGGAAGGGGTCAACAAACCCCAACCAATGAACAGCCCCCCAGATTTCTTCATAATAAAGTCTGAACTAATCTTTTTTACCTCTGTAGGCCACTTCAGTGGGACCTGCTCCTCACAGCTCCAACTGGGAGATGAAAATCCTCTCTACATGTTCTGTTTCAAAACCACCAATAAATATTTACTAATTTTTTCTCACTATGGATCCAGAGTGGAAATTCCATCAGTTTGAGGCAGCTAAATTCTCTCTCCCAGCATTCTGAACAGAAGGGGTTTGTAAGGGAAGTTTTTGAATGTGAACTCCAGGACCCTCCAATAATTGTATGAAAATGTTTGGCACCAAGAAGTCCATTAAACTAAAAAAAAAAACAAAACAGAGTGACAAATTTATTTTAAAAAGAAAAAACATTAGATACTGAAAGATACTAATTTGGGAGCTAAGTTTAAAAGGAAAAATTTGGGAGAAAGGAGTTGTTTATGATTAAAGAAATGCTGGAAAAGCACCTCACAATTCCAATGCTCTGGCTGTTATCTTTATCCCCCACCTGTTGTCAGTAATTCAATCACAACTTGG
>VYZS01014537.1:0-13371 GCA_013400695.1 Neodrepanis coruscans | reverse complement strand
TTTGTTTTTACAGGCTGTTATGTTTGTTGATACTTTTTGTTCGGTTTTTTTTCTTCAATTCTGTACATGCTTAATGGTGAAATAAGAAGTGTTTGAGAGTAATAGACAATGTGTTTCCCTATGAGGTGTGCAAATGTGTTCAGGAAAAGTGCTACCACTTAATCAGTTTTGCATGCTGTGAAAACAGAATTCCCTCCCAGGTGCACACTGTTCATTGTACAATTTATAGTCATCTCTGGTTGTAGAAAGTTGTTAAGAATTGAGTTGTTTCTTTGCTTTGTTCAGTTCAATGACTGTTAAAATCAGCAAACTATTTAAAAGCATTTTCAAATATAATTTTATTTATTTCTGTATTNTTTTCCAGAGAAATAAAGACATTTTGTAGTCTGTGTTCAGCAGGAGATTGTAGATGACCTTAACAGTCATGTCTGGCCTTTAAATCTGAGGCAGTCCTGAAGATGCGATTTGCCTGTTTCAGATATACTTCAAGGGAGTGAGAAAGCAGTATTTCCAACTGAACATAAGATTTTATGACAACCTGTGTTTACTTTAGAGGTAAAAATTTATTGTCTGGTCTTGCACTAATAAAATCCTTGGAAGGCCTTGAGAGAGGTAACAGAAAACAAGAGACAATGATGTCAGTAGCAAAAATGTGCTTTGGTTTAAAAGCATTTTCAAATATAATTTTATTTATTTCTGTATTTCTGACACTCACAGTTTTGGCTGGATGGGAACAGGTGTTTTTACAGGTATCCTGCAAACAGCTGGGAGCATGAAGGGAATGTCCTTTCTTTTTCCTGTATTCAGAACAAGAGGGTCTGGTACAAACATTACCCCTCCACAGATTGTAGGAGTTACATGCCATGTTATGTAAGATGCCTCATTCCCTGACTGCCCGGTTAAGACTACCCTTCTGCCCAAATCCTTTTGGATGGTAGTACGGTCTTCATCATATTTGGGAAAAAAAAAATTCCTCTTAGAGTCCCACTTGTTTGAGAATGTACAGCTCCTGGCTGCTTTTTTGCACTAATGCCTTAAATTACTTCAGGCATTTTATTCAGATAAAACACTTTTTTAGAGGTGAAGGACTTGGAACCAAAGGAAACTTTTTGGGGTCTGTATGCAATAGATTTTTTAACAGGAACCTCTCTTAAGTATTGGATGTCCTCTTGTTTCAGTGTCAAGTCTCTTAAGCTGTAAAATATGCTGCAAAAGAATAGTTCTTTCAATTATTACATAATTATCCAAAGTCTAGCAAGGCTTTAGTGGGACTGGTGTTGAGTCTTAAATGAGGACTGGCCTTTAAAGCTAAATAAAATGGAGAGATTTCACATTTCTCTCTTAGAGGCTGGGGAGGGGACTTCCTTTAGGAATGATGGCAGAGTTGAGTTTTCTGAATTGCAGTTCAGCCAGTATTGTTGGGAGTTCACTTAACGTGGTATTTGTTCCCCATAAAAGTAGATATATTTCCCTGCATATAGTGCCATAGTGCCTACTGTAGTCTTATCGTAACAGGTTTGGGAAACTTCTGACCAGTGTGCTTATAGTACATTTGAACCATTGTCTCACGGTGCAAGAAAGACCTGTTGCATTGAGGCTAGATAGTCACTGGAACATGCAGATCAATTTTTCCTTCACTGGAACTGTGAGTGAAGTATCAGCCCTTTTAAACCAAAGCACATTTTTGCTACTGACATCATTGTCTNCTAATAAAATCCTTGGAAGGCCTTGAGAGCACTGTAACGGCAAACAGAGCATTCACAATTCCCCTGATGGGACAATTTCACTAATAGCACACATTTGGTGAAAAGAACCTCTGATGTACCAGCTAGATTCCAGATGACAACATTAGTGCACCTGCAGATTTTAATTGGTGCAAAAAAGGGGAGAATGTGAGGTACCAATTACTCAGAATCAAGGATGTTTTTGGCAAGGAGGTTTGTAATTCCAACATAAAATTGCACACAGCATGGAATAAACAGGGCCTGCATTATTTATCATGCATTAGGCAATTTTTGACTTGTAAAACTCTGAGAACCTGAGAGGTGAATCTTTGACATTGGACCTACTGCAAAGTTAATTATAAGTAATATGCCTGTGTTGCAGATTTAAGGATGTGCAGGCACTAGTGAAACATGGTAATTAAATACCAGCTCCCAATCCAGGGAGTAATCTAAATACAGCAGTAATTGTTTAGTTGAAAATAATGCATTGATGAGATGATGGTTATTATATGCTGGAGAATCTCACTAGTAATTTTAATCTAAAATGAGCTGCACAAAATTCAGCTAATCTTTAACTTAAATTTTCCAGCAAGAGAACCTGGTGGGCTGGAGATGAATGCAGATGATGTTTCTTGTCTTACTCTATTAAATAATTTTTATAAAAAGCTGTGAATGATATCACAGAGAGTCCTAAGAACATAACAGTCTAGGAATGTAATTCATAGATACTGGGGGTATCTGGTCATCATGTCAAAGGAAAAAGGCTCCCACTAGTAAGTCATTTTTGTTGGATTTGTCTTAAATGCAGTGAATGCCAACATTTTCTGCTTGTGGGAATGAGGTGAGACTTTGTAATGGGAACTTCAGTTTCTCACAGAGCAGTTTCCATGACACTGCAAAATGGAGGGAACAGCCAGGATCTCTGGCCTTCATTTTTGGATGAACAGGAATGATTTTTGTAGACTGTGCCATCAGCGCTTCCTACTTGCTTGCTGTGGTGGGCAAGAGCCAGGCTGAAGGCCAGGCTGGGGGCTTGCCACTGTACCTGGTGGATGTGAGCAGTTCAGCAGCCTGAAAATTTCTGAAAGTCTTTTTACCAGATCTTTGGGCCATTTTTCACTATTAGGAGTGTAGCGCCTGGCTTTGGTTGTAGGATATAAACAAGAGCCTGTAGTGAAAGTTCAGGAAAGCAAAACCTGAGGGAGGTCAGTATCCCATGTTTAGTGCAAGGGCTGAAGTACTGTGTTTGTGCTTGTTTTATCATATACTCATTATCCTCCTTCCTGTAACCTGCTGTATTGTCAGTGTTCCTTTCTAGTTGAGAGGGCCCTGCTGAGCCATCATTCCCAGTGTTTCTTTTCAGAAATGGAGATGTTACCTGATGTTAAGCCGGGGGGAGGCAGTTAAGGCCTCCATCTCTTCATCCCTTCTGACATTTTTGTGAAAGAATTGCATGTACCTAGTGCTCTTGTGGCCTGAGTACTTGATTTCCTCAAAGTATGCATTCAGCTTGCTAGGGAGATGGGAATGTTACCGGTTTCATGTGGTAGAAACAAGAATGTTCTTCTGGGCTGGTTGAATGAGCTAAGTGGCCTCTGCAGCTCTGGAAAAATCAGGCATAGCACCTGACACAAAAAACCCCTGATGGAACTCCTTATAAAAAGTACTTGTGTGTTGATGATGGCCCTCCTTCCTGCATTGGAGCTGTAGGGAGATATCAGACATGCAAGCAAACTGTTAAGCCTGAGCAACTTCAGGGCCAAAGTTTTAGCAGTGTTTCGCATTGTGAAACACATCGGTAGTGTCACAGATGGCATAACAAAGTTACCTTTGTTTTTTAGTCAGAGGCCAAAACTGCCCAACAAGTGGGGTCTTGAGGTGTCACAGGTGCCTCCTTCTTGCAACTCTGAGGCACTTCGAGTGTGAGGTTAAGTATCAAGCTGATTAGGTCTTTCAGGAATAAAGATACAACTCAAAGCTTTTGTGTGTATGTAGTCACTGGTGCTGAGAACAGCATTCCTATGGACTTGAGTGCCTTTTGGTGCTATGCAGACCTGTTCAGAGCAGCTCACTGTTGAAATTAAGTCCTGTGTAAAGGTTAGGTTCATATTTCTTAGCTTTGTGCAAATCAGAGTCTTAAAGCATCTTCTGTCATATGCAGAATAACTGCATGGATCTCTACCTCATGCAAAAATACGTGTTTAATCAATACAGCCTCATACCTAGTTGCATGTTTTCCTTCTAACTATCATGTCTGATTATTCTGTAGGATTGGCTCGTATTTAAAACCACTGCATATAGCAGTAGTCTTAATATATCAGCAGACTATCTCCAAAAACGTGGAGAAATACAACATGAGGAAGTTTGTACTCATTTTGATTATTTTTTTCTGTCTTTGTTACACTTGTTAGTGGTCACTCTTGGATATTTTCAACCCATGAAGCTACAATTAACAACTTTAAGTCAAAACAAAAACTGTAGGTCATGGCTACAAAAAAAGAACTAAATTTCTGAATCTTACTTTGCCTCTTGCTTTGCCCTGCTTGCATGCTGTGCCTCAACAAAGGAGTCAGAAGCTGCCTTTTCTGGCAGCCACCCTGTGCAGCAGAAATCTGGACTTTATGGCTCACTGCTGTCCCCAAGGAATGGGGGCTGGTGGCTTGAACTAAGTCAGGAACTGTGAGGCAGCTGCATTATTTTAGACTGCAGGACCAGAGACCATGGAGATAGAGTCTTGCAGAAGGTGTGGTGCAGGGGGAAGGTGGTGTTGCTGGGCCTCTATCTGTGCTAAGCAGATACAGTTGCCTGCCCGTGAAGGGATTTGTGCAGCCATTTTCCAAACTGATTTAATATGCTTGAATTGGTTACATAGAATAATTTGATTGGGAATACTGGAATTACTTGATGGAAATTAATTCAAACTTAAGGATGTGAAAATCGGAGGCTAAGTGAGGATAAGTGAACATGGGAATGTTCTTAGTGCTTTCCACAGCCACCTTTTTCCCCTGCCTCCATGCAGGAAGGCAAAGGTGGTGATGGGTTATCCTGTGGACTGCCATGGAAAAGCCCCCAAGGCAGAAATGGGGCTAGTGGCTGTTAACAAGAGCCTCCTACCTACCTGTATAGCCTCCATCCTTCATTTGTAATGAAGCACTTCATGAACAGTCACGATCTGCCAGAACTGGTCAGAAGGGAGCAGATGAATTCGATTTCCTCTTCCACATCACACCTGGATGCTAGAGGAGACAGTAGTAGGGCCTGAACTGCACTGATGACCATGTGTCTCAGAGGGCTGTACATAAAGAGTCTGCTTTTACACTTGTGAACACGGGCAGAATTTTTCCTAGGTTGTGTTGAGCATTATAAATAATCAACTCATCAAGATATAAAGTGAAATAATAACAATAGATTTCTTAATTTTATAAGGGAGAAAGCAAGTGAAGACAATTCCAAGTAGAAAAGAAGACCCAAAAACTGCTGCTACACAAAACATACTTGAATAATTTTATTTTCACTCAGTGTTATTTAGTTCTACTACTAAGATCTGAAGTGTGGCACAGTAGGAAGCTCAGAATGCAACTGAGTGTTGCCTAACAGTAATGAGACTTAGCTATAGCATCTCTTGTTAAATCTTTCGTGTTAATTGGGACAAGACAGCCTGGCTGCACATCATTGTGTTGAGATTTAGAAACAATCAATAGTAGTTAGAGTAAAGAGGAACAGCAAGACACTGATAGCTGATAGCTGCAATTCTTTTAATTGAAAAAAAAATAAATGGGAACACATCCATGTGTGTTTAGACTCTGTAGCAGAGGATGGATTTATTGTAGCCTTTTGGCTTCCAAAGTAGTCATGCATTCCTGTAAACCAATGTTTCTCAAAATTTATGAAAATGTGGCCTCCTTTTTTGCATCTGCCTGTCTGCAACTATTATAATGGCAACAGCTCCATTTCTCTGGGGGAGGGAGATCGGATGGCTCTCTAATTACTGGCTACAAGTGCTTATGACACTGAGCTGTTTCCAGCAGTTAAAGGTATTTAGCTGTTCCCTTCCTAACACAAACACTTCCAGACAATAATTACAGCCTGATTTGCACTTCTCTGTTCTCCTCAAAGATTCCCCTAGGCCCTTTTGCAACTCCTAAGGGTACTGTTGCCTGGAATTTGAGAAACACTGCTGTAAACCAAACAGGAACATGAGATAATACCTAATTTATGCAAAGCTGCTTTGCAAATAAGGTGCACCATTTGCTTTGAAGACCTTCCATGCATTGATACTTTCTCTTCTCACACATGACTTTTGTTAATATATGTAGCATGGCTCATTCACACAGTATCTCAGTTTGGCTGCATGCAGTGTATCAGTCTGTAATGCTATGTTGCTATTCAGCATTTGTACCTGCATAACATGTTAAAGAAAAATAATAGATTTCCCGTTGGAAAAAAAATAACCAGATTTAGCTCTAATGTAACAGTATGTTGTATTGTCCTTTAATGTATTCATTGCTTCTGTTTGTAGTTGTCTTTTGCTATATAATATATATCAATTTCAATTAGGCTGCATGCAATCAGCTGTTTAGTTATGGCAGGAAAGAGATGTCTTGTGTGCTTTTCACTGAGTTATATTAATATTTCCTACTGTATTAGTTTGTGATTCTAACCGTTCCAGGGGAAGGAACATTAAACAGGTTGTATTCATTGTTCTAGGATTTACAAGAACCTGAGATGAAGTGGCACTGTGTGTTTTTTAGGATATCTTCCAACCCTACCCATGTGAAGGCCATTAGCTGAAGAACATCTGCCCTGTAGTGTTCTTGTGTAGAAGTTAGAAAAATAAACATTTGAAGGTTGCTTATTACATTTGAAAGAACCTAAATCCATGTGCAGCTTCCTGACCTAACTCTGGTCTTTATTTAGTTCTAAGTGCAGGGCCCTTGTGCTAGGAATACTCCTTACTGCTCCTCAGACAGGCTTTGCTGAGAAGCAGTGTCTTCCAGAGCCATATCTTCCTGGCTGGCCCTTCTGCACTCAAGGTTTTGACTCGTGAACATGGCATGGACTGGACCGCCCTCTCGCTGTGGTCTAGGTTCTGCAGCATCGGTTGCTTCACAGGTCTCAGCAAGTTGCTGCAAAGAAAGAAACAAAAAGCCAACTAGTTTAGGAAACTTCTAAGTAACTTCAGCTATTTTTTGAAGTGATAGGTGAAAAGAGTTAAAAATTGATGTAGGAATGTCATTCTGTGAAACTCCATGGGATTCTTAACATGCATTATTCACAAGGGACTTCTGAAGAGGTACTTGTCACACTTTGTGTAACGCATAAATTTGGAAGGAAAAGCAGACCAGGAGCTAGAGTTTTAGTACCACAGATGTACGTGTACAGAGAGCTGTAAAATAATTTGGATTGAAAAGGACTTCTGGAGGTCATCCAGTCCAAACTGCTGCTCCAGGCAGCTAACTTTTAAGTTGTTAAATTGGGTTGCTCTGGGGTTTGCTTTATACACCAAATGTTAAATCCAACTTACAAAGAAATCTTTTTCATCAAAACTGGTGCAATTATCAGTCTGAAAACATTAAGCACAGCGTCACCCCACTGTAAGCAGTCCATTGGTATAAAAGCATTCCAGAACTGTGCTGTGCTAATGTTTAAGGAAAACACTTCCTCTTTACTGCTTTGAATCAAACAGGCACCTGGACTCTGTACCTTTGGCCAGGATTCACCTCATCTAAATTTAACCATGTAGTCTTAGCATGTAATTTATTCTGCCAGTGGTTGCCAGAGAGATACAAGTCTCCCAGAGGAAAATTTCTTCCTAATAGCTCTAAGGATGAAGAGAATTGGCCTCTTTACTGAATACAGAAGCCTCACCAACAATCTGCTGAGACTTCATGCCCAAATTGTAGATGATTTAAAGTGATGATTTAGATGATTTAAAGACAAGGTGAATCCTACCATTAGTTACTATCACAGATCGGCTGAGTTCTTGCAAATTAGGCCATAAACTCTTGAGAGCTGGAATTATGCCTTGTCATTTGATATATTCAGCTATATGTGCAGAAATATTATTAATGCTCATTTACAGTAACAAAGCAGGATTGAACCCAGATGAGTAACGTTCAGTCAACTCCTGTTGAAATTCATGGCAAAACTCTAGAGAACTGTATCATACATGGTATTTTTGGGTTGAGAGCAAAATACACACAGGCTAAGGAGCTTTTTTCACTTGAGGTTTGGAGAATTCTTTGGAAACTAGGGAAGTTATATACAGTTCAGAATGATAGTAACAGAAAAGTGATTTGGGCTTTCCATATCCACAGTTTTCCCCTGTTGCCAGTTTCGTTTCCATTTTGATAGGCCAAATGTGAAAGTCTCTAGTTACACTGCCTAGTCATCCTCCATCTCTAGCCCGTCTTATCATGTTTCTGCTCTCTGGTGCTGAGGTCAAATTTTCAAAGTTCAGGACAGCAAGCGATGGCAACCAAATAAATATACTTAAGTAGACAGTAAAAGGATAACACTACTATGTGCATTAAACTTTCCAGGGAAGATGGGAATGGAACTGGGAGCCTACTGGGAAGAAGACTGGAAGTTCTTTGTGTGTACAGTCTTCCTAAAAATGTTGAAGAACAGGGCATGCTGGTTTCCTTTGGTAAACATTTCCTACAGAATTCCTTTCAGCAACAAGGTTTCAGGTCTTGAATTGAACTTCTGGTCAGAGAGAGGGACAGAACAAGTGCACTGTTCAGGGGGAACCATTCCTCTTCCTACAAATAATTTTAATTCCTGCATAAGCAGGCATGGAAGGAGCTATTCAGTCTGCTTATGTACTCATCATCTGGGCTGCAGAAAATGGAAACTTAAGTCCCTGGTTTGAGTGAAAGAGGGACTTTTCCCCAGTTTGCAATTTCAGGTGTGTGAGTAAACAGCCCACCTCTCAGTTATTTAGAAATACTCTCACTCTCATATAAACACTAATATTAAAAAATCTCATTTTCACTGTGATGAAGCAAAATGAGAAACAAATAGCAAAATCCTGACATTGTTTTGGAAAAATCTATTCTCTGACTAGTGAGAAGGAAGAAGCCAAACAGTGGTGAGGACAGTTGAAGAACCTGATAGGAGAACAGTAGAGGAGCTCACTGTTAGTACTGCTGTTCTGGCTTCAGCCTTACCCGAGCTGCCTGACTTGCTGCTCTAGCAGAAGGACCCATGGCAATATTCATACTGCTGGATGACTGGGTGTCACTGGTGTTGCCTCCATCTGCAGCTGAGAGCCCAGAAATCACCAAAGCACTTGAAAAACTTCTCTTGCCGAACAGCAGGCTGAGAGTTGAGCTGGTGGAAGAGGCCAGGCTGGACCTGAGCATTGCTGCAGCTCGGTCCTGCACAGTCAGCTGGCTAGCTACAGGAACAGCAGGGGACTGGGAAAACACAGATGTTGCAGAGTTGTGGAATGACAGCTGACTACTAGAAAGCCTCTGGGCAATTTCGTGAGCAGATGTAGATGTTTGGATGAAAGGCTGGCGGCTTTCTACAATTGGTCCAGAATGACTTGAATCAGGGGGCCTTTGGTTTAAAGCAGTGTGTGCCTGGACAGACTGACTCCTGGGTTTTCTCCTGCCTGCAAAAGAAAGATTAATATATTTAAATGGCATTCTGATGAACTCCATGCTATTTGACAGTATCTCATGTGTACATATTACTGCTGGCATATTACAACTGGTTTTAGTGCAAGAATCCCAAGAATAACAGGAGTAACATAATGCCAAATCTATGAATCTTTGTATTTTCCACTACAGGGGTTATGAACTTTGGTCAGAATAGCCCTAGTGGTTCTCTAGAGTCAAAAGAGAGGGAAATGAGAAAAGATCCCAAGGAAAACACTCTAATGACAGGCTCACACATCTTCTGCCACATACATTTTAATCAGCTCAGTGAATGGTTATGCATAGTGTTGTTGTAACTCTTCTCCCCCTTGACAACCACACTAATGTAGGGGATGTGTACCTTAAATGGCTTGGTATAATTAAATGCAACAATAAAAACAAAAACCTGTAAGTTAAAACAATGGCACATTAAAAATGAATTATTCCTGCATATGGGGAGAGAGAATTTGAGAATTCAGCCAAGTGGGAGAATACAGCATTCAAGCCACAAGACAGTTTTAAAGACTTAAGGGTAAACTCAATCTGAGTTTCCAGAGAGAGATTTATACTATATCACAGACTGAAAAGACATGAATGCTTCTAGTTAGGGTGGACTATTAGAGGTCTGAATTAGACCTACGTAAGACTCTTGTCCCATTCTGTGAAGCATCTCAATGCAACCACTGTATACAGAGATTAGCTTACCTATGCTATTCTGATATGCCTAGACAAATTCTTCCTGTGCATATACATCCCCATAATTTATGTTTATATCAACGCCTTATATAATTCAAGCAAATAATTGTTGTATTTCTTATGCTTGCATATTTTAGATAGCCACAGAATGAAAAACAAATCATAAAATACTGGCCAGTGAACCCATCAGCTACCTGCCTCTACCTAAGCATTCTGCAATGGCACGCAGTGGGCTGGCATGTGCCTGCCACAGGCCCTATAAGGGTTTAGTTTCTGCAGACAGGCTCTAACCCAGGCTTACACAGCAAATACCCAGTCACACGAGTGCCTGCCTGGCTTTTTTGCTTTCCAGGAAACTCCAAACATTAACACAAGCTGGCATTTTTTGGTTTCTTAGCTATAGCTGTGGGGTAGGGAGTCAATGCCAGAAAATCTGTTGAGAGCCATCAACAGAGAAACAGGCTTTTCCGGCAGGCATTTCCAGGCTGTTGGTAATATTTTTCTTTTTTTTTTTTTTTTCTTTGGTTTTCCCCAATACCCAAACTTCTCCAAACACTGAATTTTTGCTGGCATAAAGGAATATAAATCTCACACTATCTTCTAAAAACATGACTGCTGAATTCATGCAGGTTCCAGCAATGCAGAATTTCATATCCAAGCTATTTACATCAGATAGCTGAAACACACTGTTTTACATCCCCAGATCTGCTTTTCAGAGACCGGTATTGTTATCCTCATATTTCAGATGCTGAAGCAAAGAGAATTTAGGTAACTTGGCAGAGAGTCAGTTAAGCAGAGCTGGGCTACAACATAACTGGAGCTCTTTAGCTGGACTAAAACCTAGTTGGTTTGGCAAGTATTGGACACTTTCACACCTCATTTAGAATATATCTTTAGCTCTACTTTTATACTCCACAAACAATAAAAAAAAATTTCCTAAGATGGCATGCAAAGCAGCATTCTCTGTAATAAGAGCCCCAAGATCTCTGCTTGAGAGCAATGGGACAGATGCATATGGCTCTGGAAGTGCCTGGACAACACTCTCAGGCAGATGATGTGATTCTGGGGGTGGTCCTGTGCAGAGCCAGGAGCTGGAATTTGATGGTCCTTGTGGGTCCCTTCTAACCCAGGATATTCTATGGCTCCTGTGTATCACGTTGACAGTGTCCCCTGCCCTTCAGCTGTGACCAGCAGGGCAGGCATGTGCTGTGATGGGGGTCAGGCCTGGCTGCCGTGCTGGCAGCTGTGCGCACATCTGGCCTCTGCAGGGATTCAGGTTCCTCAGACCCCAGGATTTGGTTTAAGTGCTTTGGTTTCTACATCTGATGGTTATTTTAATACTTTACCTTTGTAAAATAAAAAGAACGGACTGGAATTAAGAACAGAGTGGCTGTCGTGTGTTAGGTTTGTCCAGGGACTAACGTGGCCAACCATATGTTTGTGATTTAAACTGCCAAGCTGACCCCTGTCCAGAAGTATTCTATATTCATCCCAAATGCAATAGTTACAGCATTGGACAGGAGACCACCCACATCTACACACAAGTAACTGTCCCTGAAAACACTTATGAAAAACAAAGGCTGTTCTATGAACTGCATCATTAAATAAGGACACTTTGGGGGAGAACCCCACACATTTCCAGTGCTCCTGATTTTGGTTGCACTTTTAAAAGGGCTTCCATTGCATTTTGCAGACTCAGTGGCACCAGGCTGCAAACAAAATATGAAAAATTAAATGCACTTGAATCATAGATTATGATCTAGAAGGAACTGCTATGATCATCTAGTCTGCTGTCCTATATAGCAGGGACCATAGAACTTCCTAGAATTCTGTGTGATATTATTAATTATACTGTGATTTTTAAAAATGCATGTAGTATCTCCAGTCATGGAGAATCCACCTTAACCCTTAATCACTTGTTTCACTGTTTATTTACTCTCTGAATATTAAAAATGTGTTCTTGATTTCAAATCTGAATTTGTTGAGCTTTGCTATATCCAAGTCTGCTCAAATATTTGGTCTTTGGTCACCTTTCATTTCCCAAGTAAGTACTTACACACTATGATCAAGGCATCTCTTAAAATACCAGCTGTTTGAAAGCAATAATCTTTCACTACACGATGTATTTCCCAGATCTTTGATCATTTTTTGGGTCTTCTCTGAAGTGCTTCCAAATGAAAAATGTCCTTCTTAAATTAGGGCACTACTGTGTGGTAGGCTAACACTGTCCTGGAACAAACTCAGACTGATAGACATGACTATGCAGATCACCCTAGTCATTCTGGTTTTAACACCAGACATAGCGTAAGTTCCTTCCCAGTGCCCTGGTATTTCCTTAGTGTCCTGAGGCTTACTGAAGGTCGAACAGACCTTGCTTTTTAACCAGCTCTCTTAAAAACCTTCTTGAATGAGTCATTTGGATTTCCTCAATTAAGCTCTGATAGCTACTCTTTCAGTGTTCTTTGTAACTGCTAGGAGGGATGGAATTGGTTCATGATCAGATCATGGATATAGATTATCTGCATTTTTCCCAATATAAACCAGACTTTTTTTTTCTCATTTCTACATTTTGGCAACTCTACCTTTCTATATAGTAATTGATCAAGGCCACTGTTAGATTTCTTTTGCTTCTTAATACTCTAAAAATAAACAGCTACAAACCCATTTTCATCTTTTTGTCCATAATGGTCCTAGCCAAAAACTTCTCATCTCATTCTCTATCAAGAGTATCTCAGGACCAAATACTGATTTGCATTTGCCGTTTCCCACTTCCTAGCATATGTTGTGCATTTCTTCATTTTACCAAGAGCCAGGTTGTTTTTCTTAGCTAAGTGTGACTTTCTGTCTTGATAGTGGTTTTCTGGGCACCCAATATGTTTTTTTAAACAAGTCACAATTAACTTACTTTATGGTATGGTGTGCTAAGGATCACTATTTCACAATTATTCACAATTCATAATTTGCTATTCTGATTATTGTGCAGCCAAGTGATGAATATGCACATGGGGATTCCTCTAACACTAGACTCAATTAAAAGCAGCAGCTATTTTATTCTTGCAACATGATTTATATTCATGGCAAGATTTTTTTCCAGTCTTGTCTATTATCTTTAATGATAGGTCAAAACAATCTAAAGGGAGACGAACAAGTGTTGTACTCCTCCAGTTCTCTGATTTAATTTATATAATAATACCAGAAGCTTGTTGAAAGGTAGAGTTAATTTGCTTTACATTACAAGTCTTGATCCCATAGTGATAGATCTCACAGTGACCCACTGCCAAACTTGGAATCATAGAATGGCTTGG
>VYZS01014536.1:0-23208 GCA_013400695.1 Neodrepanis coruscans | reverse complement strand
TGGAAAAGATGTAGAGTTTCTTGCCTTATAAAAGGAGTTGATGGACTGATTTCTTTGATTTCTTACATACCTGTATTGCTGAGACTGCTGTTTCACTTCGCATGTTGTAGTGCCACTGGCACTCGGCAAACATTTTATCTCTTTTCCTCTCTTCTTTCTTCTCTTTTTTAAAAAGACAGTAACATCTTTTATGAATATTAATTTCATTTGAAGAAGTTGCATCTACTGGCAGACAGTCTTTTTAATTTCTCCTCCTGGGTACCCAAGCTTAATAACAAAAGATATTAATTCAGGAAGATGTGTAAGTCTTGTTCTAAGCACATGAATGAGTTTGTTTACAACAGTGGAGCCTCTCACATGCTAAGTACCTTTCTGAGTTTGCTCTCTTAGTTCAATTATGAACAAGATGGTATTTAGAGTTTGGAAATTTTATTAAGATGTTAGTTCTTAATCTTGCAACTTGCTGTGGAGTGTAACAGCAGATGCATCTTCCAGCCAATTTAATCATGTGGTGGTGTTAAACAGGAAGAGGAGGTGGGACAGAGGAAATCTCGTTCAGATTTTATCCTGCAGGACCACTTTGGTAAAAGGATAAGTTGTTTCTCAAAATTCCTAGAAAATATGTGTCTTAAATGTACTCAAGTACATTCTCTTAGGCTCTTGCTATTTTTAGGGTTTGTTTTTCATGTTATGCAAATGCTGAAACTCTACAATAAAAGGNAAGTATGTAGGGAAAATTCTTAGGAGATTTTAAGTAATTTAAATTATTTTCACTGCAAGTGTATTACTTTATTTTAGTATTATTAACTCTAATGAGATATGAAGTGAAGTGTCTGTCTAGTGTGTATAAATGTCTGGGAACTGCCATGGTATCAGTGCTATGTAAGATTCGTGGTATTTCAAGATAAGCACCAGGCAGAGTCTGGTTCACTCTTGGGAGTGAAGGGAGGAGAGTCACAAGAGGGATGGAGATCTCTCTGTTCCCAGAACCTCTGCTCCTTAGCTTTTCTGGGGAGTTTAGGAAGTGGAAAGAGCCAGGGCAGGGCTTTTCCCCCACTCCAGCTGCAGAACAGGATGATACTGGGCTGTTTCCATTCCCTGAGCCATGGAAATTTCTGCTCTACTCCAGTGGATTCTCTTCCATCCTTGAGCCGTGGTTGAAACTCTATGAAGCACATTTTTGCTCAGCTCCCACACTTTGCTGAGGGTGAAGGGAGAGAGGGAGCAGCCTGCCTGTAGCCCTTTTTCTGCTACACTGCAAGAGCAGAGATCCCATTTAAATAGTGCTCTTCGAGTTTGGGAAAAGGGCTTTTAGACTGGGGCCAGGATAGAGAAGTAGGATGGGAGAGAAAGATTGAGACATCTCCATGTGACTGCTGCAGAGAGCAATTTCAGTCAAACTGTGCAGAAGGGACAAAGGTGGGTTTTACATGAATTGAGACTGTACTGGTACAACATAAATGTATAAACTGAGATGGCAGGGTGTTCCCACCACTAACTGGACTCACTGGACATGGAAACTTGAGCTCTGGTCACTGCATTGGGTCAGTGACTGGGAGAGGCCCAGCACAGCAGCTACGAGCAGATCCTGGTGGGTAAAAGCACCACATTGTGTTCAGGGCTGCAAATCACTGGGTCTGTCAAATAGGAATAATGGCAACTGCTCCACGTGCCCAGGCACACTTAGCAGGTTGTTGGGGTGACTTTGATGTGAGTCCTTTACAATGGCTGGAATTCTCACCTCAGGAAACATCTCACACAGACTCTGATAAGAGTTGGCATTGCTGTTATAAACCCTAATGCAGAAAATTTTAGTATTTATAAAAGTAGCTTTCTGACTGATACGGTGTGGCAAATTTGGCTCAGTATAGCTATCAGCTTTCTGTAGCCAAACTTATTAACACCCACCCTACAAAATCCAATGTGGCTGGCTTAGAAATCCAGTGCTGTAAATCTCAAAGCACAAAATCTCTTTGGAGGCAGTTTAGATTTTTGCATTAAAAATAGCTTTGCATATTGGCTGCTTGCCCATTTTCTTTCACAAAATCTAATCCCTTTTCTAGTTGTAGGAGGGAGAAGAGGAAATATTTTGGTGGGTAAATATTTCTATTTTTTAAAGTAGGCTTGTATGCAGGGCAGACTGTACAATCAAAAAGCTGTTTACTGGAAAGTGGGATAGTGAATTGTTTCTGTTTCCTTCCCTATGTTTACTGTAGGGAAGAAATATCCATACTGTGAAGAGTCTACAGAATGAGACACCTTCTGAGTATCAGCTGCTTTCAGAATGTAATATAGCTGATGGTATAAGATAAATTCGGTGCCAAGGAGGTATTCTTCACTGGCAGTTGCACAGGATGGGCAAAACTGGCTGGGTGTTTCAGTGTTAAGGAAAAATCCTGCATGATGTATGAACACTCAAAATTCTTTAAGTAGAACAGTAGGAATGCCTGAGGTGTGAGTTATCAACACCCTCCATACTGATGAAATGTGCTATGCCTTGTTCGCAGCCCGTTCAGAAAGGTACCAACACCTGGACTCAGAAGAGGAGGAGGACACTAATGATGATGATCATGTGGAAATTCGGCAGTTTTCCTCATGCTCGCCAAGGTTCAGCAAGGTAGGAGCATGCTGACTTAATGAAAGAAATTAGAATTTAGAGAGGAACAGGGTTCTATTGCTTTGTATGGGGTATATTTTAATCATATGAATGGTGTGTGGGATCACATGGCATGTAGTATTCACTAAGAAAAGAAAAAAACTGTATGTGTTGTGTGTTCTGTGGTAGTTTGGGGCCTGTTAGAAGGTGAGTACCAGAATAATTCAAGAATGACATTCTATTTTCTTGATGTTTCACCAGTATGCAGAGTACTGTGGAGGTTTGGGTTATTAATGACCTGGATGCTGGCATAGGTAGTATCTAAAGCTTATTTGCTTTGAACAGTGTCATTCTGAAAGGGTCTTCCAGTAGGTGACAAGGAAAATGGAATCTGACATTTGGAATAATGGCCTAAAATTAAAGGGGTAAAAAACAAGACTCAAATTTACACCTCTGCAGTAGTTCCTTGTTTCAAGTACAGCCTGAGGAACAAAAGGCAAGATGACAATTTCAAATAGAAGGGTTTGGACATATAGTGCATCATGACTTAGATGTGCTAAATTAGTAGGAACGACATAGCTGTGGTATTCTGGCCTGTTCTGGGCAATGTTCTTGAAAATAAACATGGACCAATAAAAAAGAGTCCAGAGGAAAGGAACAAGAATGACTTGAGACCTACAAAACATAAAACCAAACATGTTTCCAGATACACAACTGCTAGAAGGAAAGGAGCACATTGGTCTTCTTGTTCTTCCCAGAACTGGTATGAAATGATGGGCACAAAGTTGGTATAGGGTAAATGGTAAGAAAAATTTTCCAATATTGGACAATAATTAAATGCTGGCACATGTTGCCTGGGGAATTTGTAGAGTTTCCATCTCTGGCATTTTTTGAGATCCGGTTGGAGAAACATAAGTCGGGTGTTAGAAGAGAGTAAGTTCTGCTCTGAGATGGGGAAATGGGCAGGAAGCCCTGAGGAGGGCCCCTCTACCCACGTGTTCTGGATTCGGAGCTGTGCAGGTTTCTCATTCTTATTCAGGTGTTCTGAAGTAAAAAAAAAGGAATGTTTCAAAATAGTACAACTCCACTGTTAGCCTGGATAAAATACAGTATGTTTGGGAAGGGCAGAAGGGAGAAGAAATGCTGTTTTAAGGCCAGCTGCTCTGTGAATTGTATTTCCTACTTCTTAGTAAGATGGGAATAGGAATTTTACTTAGGAGCTCTGAAAGGTATTTCATTTTTCATGACAGTTCCCCCAGTTTTCCACTCTTGAAGTAAGTTTTTAAGGACCAGTTTGTTCTTCTTTGTTCTCAACCAGGCTACAGTGGTTTAAATAACAGTTACTTTTAATTTTATGGAATTGCTCCCAATTTGCATCACCAAAAGTATGTTTAAAATTGGACCTGAGGATTAGTTGGTGTTCTGAAAAAAGTTCTCATGAGTACGTAAGGGTTTCTTTTATCTGCCTTTTCTCACCATGAGTATTATTCATTTGTTAGGCTGAAGCTTTTCTTTAGGGTTCAGTGTTTTTGCCACAAAGAGAAAAAGTTCACTTTTAATGAATTTATTTTAAGACCTGGAAAATTATACAGCATTTGTAATGTGGGAGGCATAAAAGGCTTATTATATTTTGAAATTCTTGTCTGACAATTCAGCCATATGATTTATTAATAGTTATCTTGTTGATGCTCTGAATTTTTAATAACATTATTTTCATTAATCTCTTCTTATGTAAATTAGGTCCACAGTCAAGTGTAGTTTTAAAAGGATGGATTTTTTTGCTTAATCATTTAATTATTTAAAGACGGCTGTAAAACCAAGAAAGGCACTTTCATTAAGCTGTCAGCATTATAGTAGATTCCTTGAGGAGGGCAGGACTTTTTTGTTCTGAAATGAGCTTGGGGCAATGCTGATAGACTGATGATAATGAAATGGGGTCATGAGCATGATGCCTATCACTGAAGGGAATTTATATTGTAAGATTTCAAGATCCAGATGCCAGCCTTCAAGAGTTGTGGAGCTGTCTTTAGCAATAACTCCTCTTAGATTTCAGAATTGTTAAAACCAAAAATCAAGTAATTTCAAAAAGTTTTAGCATTTCCATTGTGTTTTCGGAGAAGAGCTGTTGCGTGCTCTTGTAGTAAAGCATGTTTAATGTTCCTGAAGCTTGCGTTTTTTCTTTCTTCGCTGGCACACCTCAAGCATCAAATCTGCACTGTATTATATGGTCAAAGAAGCCGAGTTCATGCTTTCAGGAGATTTTCCTCCTTGGTCAGAAAAGGCCCTGTAGGTTTGTTTTCTTTGTACAGAAGGATCTGTTGCTATACGCAGGTGTACAGCAGCATGGAACGTCTTTCCATCCATGAAGAGAGGAAGACTCCACCACCAACTAAACGGAGCCTGAGCGAAGAAAAAGATGATCGACTGGACAGCCTTGGTGGTTTGAAGAGCAGAGACCGCAGCTGGGTGATTGGGTCTCCTGAAATGTAAGTTCTGTAGAGCTAAGTGCTCTGGTCCCTCATAGCACCTCAGGAAGGCTGACCTGTGCAAAAACTTTCCATGAACCAGTGTTGGGTCAGGAATGCTTCATATATTGTATTTCCACAGGAGAAGCCTGGAATGAATAGCTAAAAGTGAATGTGTAGTAGCGATATGGTCCTTAAATGTATCTAGTTAAGTACTCACATCTTCTCCATTTGTAGCAAATACTTCTAATGAATTTGAAAGTATTCTAACCTTAATTGCAGATTTCTTTTTTGGAAAGACCAGAGATGGGTCTTTTTTGGAAAGACATCAGAGATGTGCCCGCATCAGTTTTTCATAAATGATTCCATAATCTGGTATTGCCAGACTTTTACCATTTGTTGCAAATTAGAGAAACCATTATGGAAGTTCAAAGTTTCAAAAGTCCAGAATATGCCCGAAAAATCATCTTCTCTAATAAAAGATGTCAGTAAAATATATAAATACCCAGACTTTGGATATCAACCATATTTCTGGCAGTACTGAAAACTTATCTTAAAAAGGAGATATCTCTCATTTTGTGCTACTCCTGTAAAGCTTTTTTACACTAATGTTTGACATTAGAATGAGCATAAAATGTGGATGTGACCTAGTCAGTATGACTCCATTAAAAACCAAAATATTTTACAGATTACACTCACAACTGAAGTGCACTTCATCTTACATCAGCCTTTCCTGGCTTCAAATTTGCAGGAACTTTGAAAGAAAAATCAGTCTAATTCCAATTTATAGTTTTGGATGTTGATTTGCATTTTGTAATGCTTAGAAGCCTAACAATGGAATATATTGGAAATCTATAGTCAGGTGATGCCCCAAGCCTTTGCTGTTCTTTAAGTCCCAGTGATGTAGCTTGGTCACCCAACTTCACCTTAAATTGCCTTCAGATGTGTGAAAGTTCATTATCCCCCTGACTTAATTGAGGGGCTCTGTCTTGGTTCTTCTCTTAGATTGCGTAAGCGCTTGTCCATGTCGGAGTCGTCACACACGGAGAGCGACTCCAGCCCACCCCTGACAGTCCGACGACGCTGCTCGGGGCTCCTTGATATGCCCCGTTTTGCCATCTCTGCAGAGGATGAGGGAACTGCCCTCAAAAGGCCACAGTCCGAGGGGATGCTCTTATCCACTGTGCAGTCACGAGAGGGGCTGCCGGTGCCCATTCCAGAACAGCCTGTGGAGCACGAGCTGCAGCTGGAAGGTGATGCTGGACCCACCACCCCCTCCATGGCTGTCAGCAGTGCCTCAACACTGGCAGGTATGTGCTTGGTATGAGGGTGTTGTGGTCCCCAAGAAGGCTGTGTTAGCTTGCAGAGGTTAACTCTGTGAAGCTGGATCTGTATTGTCAGGTGATGTGACTGTCTCATGATAGGTGGTTTTGTGGATGTGCTTGCCTTTGAAGTAATAGTAGCAGTTTCATCTTTCCAAAATTACATCTTAGATTTCAGTCTGGTCACTTCAAATTGATTTAAGTCTTCTCATGTTTGAGACCCATATGATCTATGCCTGCTTACAACCATTGGATGCCTATCCTGAGGTAGCTTTAATGTAAGCATTAGTCAAAACAGATCACTGCTGAGTTGGAGCTGGAGAACATGAGTGTCAGCCATACTAACATATCTCTGATTCCTATGGTTTGGAGTTTGGAGTAGAGACTTGAAATATGCTGGGGCTTGTGTCAGGAACATGCTACTTGCTGTCACAGCCAAATATGCTGAAATTTAGCCAATTGCAGGCTTAGAAAAGTGCAGCCTAAATTTAGTTGAGTGGAACTTTGAAGTCAGTGTTTGACTTCTCAGCAGCTTTGACTGTCCTGAGTCTGTTCTTCTTCACTGGTCTGAGCTGGATCTTCCCTGTGATGGTGCCCTGGGATGCAGCAGTGCAGGACTGGGCTCTGGATGCTGTGGTGTCCCCAGCTCCTGCTCCTTTCAGGACACAGGGAAGGTAGGGAGTGAAGCTCCTTCTTGTGAACAGAGGAGGCCAGAGCTAGGAACTGCTGGGAAATACTAAGAAGGGAAAAAACAAGGAAAATTTTGACCAATGGAAGAGAGTGAGGAAGTTGAATTGAAGGTCGGCAAGAAAATATTTGAGAAAGAAGGCATATTTAGGTAGTGGACTAGATTGTAGTGTTGAATAAAAAAGACTGGGTAAGAAAATAATTTGCTGAGAGGAACGAAGCAAGCTGGCAAAGCAATTGTGGATGCATTGGAGATGGAGGAAAAAGGGGTACTGAGCAAGGACTCAGTGGCAGCAAGAACAGATGAAGTGGAGAGGAATGGATAGATGTGGTGGTGGATTAATAGCTGAAGGTCTAAATAATTAGAGGAAATCTGCCTCCAGAGTAAAGCCAAAGATCCCCACATCTCATTATTCCTCTTCTGCAGTCCAGTATGTGAAATTCAACATTGTCCCATTCCTCTCTATGACCTGTTCTCACAAAGGTGGCCTAGTGCTGCCTGGTGCTGCCATGTATTCCATTATGCCAATGGGAAAATATGAAGGAGTGAAGGAAGTAAGCTACCTCATACTTGGATGACATAGGTGCTGTAAGTGGAACCTTAGGTTCTGAATTTCATACTAACAGCCTAGAAATATGCTATTGAAAGTGGCAAGAACACTTTCATTGCAAATTCGAGTGTCTGCAATTTGAAATGGGCAGAAATGAAGCCCCCCTGGACAGCCTGCTTCCTTCAGTTTAATACATTAGAGCAGTCTTTAATCTATTGCATGGGATTCAGGGATATCATTGCTTCAGTGTCCCCAGGTCAGAGGCTTGAAAGGAGTTTGATTCTTGTCACTGTTTCGGAGTACTCCACTAACGTATATGGCACCTTTTCATATGCAGCCTCCAAATTCAGGTTCTGGGAGCCTGATTTGAAATTCTGTGGCTGTTAAATGTTGAACAGGCATCTGGTACTGAGGTCTATGGAAATGATGCTTTGAATTTTTATTTTCATGGTGCTTCCTGCTTCACTTAGTATGCGGAGCAATGGTGCCCACTTAAATAACAATGATCAATGTTTTGTTCTGTCCTCATTGTTCAAAATGTGGCCCTTAGGCTTTATTTATTGCATGCTGCTTAAAATTTGCTTTTGAAGACAGAATGATTAATTTCCCTTGTGGACTTGCTGTGGTGCTCACCACTTTAATTTCTAAGCACCTTGTAAATTCTAATTACTGTATTTTCACAGTACCCCTTTAAGGTATCACATGGGGGACTGAGACACTGGGCTTGAGTACAGGACCCTCAGCCCCCAGCATCTGCTGTTGTTACATGCCTGGTCTGATCTTCAAGATTACTTTGCATTTTATATATAATTATAGCAGTTAAGTAATTCAAGACTAAATTGCAATGGTGCACAGAAGGGGGCAAATTAGGATTGTTTTTGCAATCCACATTTTTCCTTTCCCTGACTTTAGTTCCTTAGTATTCTCTTAAAGTGGATTTTTTATGTGCAATTCCAGGAGAACCTGGCTCTTCTATTACAGGCAGTTTTAACTTAAAGATTGACAGTTCTTGCTGGTTGTAAAAATGAAGCACTTTACATAAACCTGTTTTCATCTGTGAACGATCCCATTGAAATGGCGTGCAGAACTGCACCAGAGCTTTAGGATTCATGGAACTGCCACTGAGCAATGTGATTTCATTAGTGAGCTTTTCCACAGAATAGAAGCTGCTAATTTTCTGTATTCAGAATAACACCATTTCTGTAAATAAAAATTCAAGCCCTGGGGTTTCTTCTTAGGAAAATTTACTCTTGGACTTCATGTAAACATGACTTTGATTTAATGTATTTTGCCTGTAGGGGAATAGACTGTTAGGAATTCCCTGTGGTTCTAATCTGTTTTAATTTAAACTGTAGCTGGGAGCACTGCAGATTTCTCTGATCCACGAGCTCGCAGTAATAGCAATGAAGGCCCAGACTTTACCACTCCAAAAGCCATCAGCGATTTGGCTGTGCGGCGGGCACGACACAGGTTGCTCTCTGGGGAATCAGGGGAGAAACGTACCTCAAGACCTGTCAATAAAGTGATTAAATCAGCATCCGCTACTGCCTTGTCTCTCCTGATTCCCTCAGGTAAGAAATGCCTTGAGTGAGGCATTGTCAGAATCTGCAAGCACTAAACAAAAGGTCTGCAGACACATCCTCCCCCTTCGCTCTCCTGGAATAATGCCTTGCCTGGCAGGAGGGGAGAGATCTAACTTTTACAATGGGTTTAATATTTACTGCTCACAGGTTGATGAACACTGCTGTGCCACAGACAGGAGCATTGTGTGTGTGGTCTGACTGCAGCTTCTACAAATGGCAGCTGAGCCCTGTTCTTTCCCTGTTTTTGTTTAAATTGGCTCCTAGCTGGTCTTTAGACAATGGTGTGGCAAGGAGGTATAGACACACAGAATGATTTTAACCCTCAAGGTACTGTTTTTTGGGGTCATGTGATAACTACAGAGCTGTTTGGAAACAAAATGTGTCTGGTGCATTTCTGTTGTATGCACCAGGAGGTTTCAAAAACTCCAGGTAACTTGGTTGAGATTGAGTGTTCAAGAATCGAATATTGTAAGTAACTCACTAAGTCAGTCAAAGCTGAACCACTTACCTTGTTGGTCTGGCTCTATCTACAAGCAGACCCAGATCTTTACAATTCCCCATGCCAGGTGGCAACTCCTAGAGAACCATGCTGAGCTATGACAGACTGGTTCAGCAGGAGGAGACTTGCCCACAGGGGCTTTGTCCGTCTTTCTGGAGGATAAGACCATGCTGTATTTTCAGGGCTGTACCTGTTCCTGCCTAGATGGGAGCAGGGAATGCAGCTGGGCCATGAATGCCAAGCCAGCTGAACCTGCTGGCAGAGTGTTGCCCAGCAGCCTCTCTCAGCTGGAAAGATGGAGGCAGGGATGCACCTGCTCTTGGCACCCTCATGGTGATGTACTTCACATTTCTTGTGGTTTGGGTGTTGGTTGCTTTTCAAATTACAAACTCCCTCATGAAAATCTCTGAAATGTGTATTTAATCACCCAGCAAAAGTTCCTCCAGAGCTGCTTTCATCTGCCAGGTAAATATGTGCTGGGTGATTCAGCAGGTATTTCTTAATAGATTAGAGATTATCTTCTACAGCTGCATTTAATATTCCTGCTTTTGGGGTTTATTTTACTGATGCTGACCAGCTTCACTTTAAAATGAGAGTTTTGTATTTGCTTTATATTTTAAAAAGTGAATGTTGTTCCATTACAAGCAGAGTCAGATAATTTATCCAATAAGCTAGCCCATGGCTGTTTGCTTGGAAAACTCACTCTAAAATACTTTTGTGATGTTGTTTTAAGTAGCAAAGTCCTTACACTAGCTAATTTCTTAGGGTTAAATATTTTTGATTTTGTGAATTTAAAACACTACCATAACTGCCTAGACATAGTTGTTGTCTGATTGCCTACTGATTCTTTTGTGTTAATGCTAACTGGTTTTGATTTATCTCAGCACAAGTGTGTAACTTGAAGCAAGATCTAGAGACGTGCGATCTTTTGGAGGAGGATATTATTTTATAACCTGGAAACAGTGTTCCAGGATTGTGCCTAGAGCAAATGCTTATGGTGGGTTGTAAATCCCAGAAAGAGAAGAAGTAAACACTGTGACTCAACCATTATCCTGTATAAGCAGTGCTGGTGTATTAAATACACACCTCCAAATGTGCCTGTTTGGAAACTCTGCTGATTATTGTATTATGAAGCTGCAGCCAAATCCAGCTGTGGTGAAGAAACCACCAGCTTTAAGAGCACTGGGAGAGATGGTTTCGTAGCTGTTCTCTAACAAGAATTTTCTCTCTTTTGGAGGCCTGGTTTCCTAATTTTTGCCCACCTTTGTGTCATCACTGTAGATCACCACACGTGTTCTCCATTGGCCAGTCCAATGTCACCTCATTCTCTATCCTCCAACCCATCTTCGAGGGACTCCTCACCCAGCCGCGACTTTTCTCCTGCTATCGCAAACCTGAAACCACCAATCATCATCCATCGGGCTGGAAAGAAATACGGTTTCACTCTCCGTGCTATTCGTGTCTATATGGGTGACAGTGATATCTACACTGTGCATCACATGGTCTGGGTATGTCTCTGCTTTTCTACAAAGAGTACCCTTGGGGCCAGAAATGCATCTAGCCAAGGCTGTGGGATTTAGCTTTATAAATTGTATTTTGCCACCCTGCTTTCTCTCTCCTTATTCAAACTCTAAGTTATTCTTTTGGGGTGTGGGAAACCCTTTATAAATAAAAACCAGCACTTCTTTGGGTTTTCCTGCAGGAGTTTTCAAGCCCATCACAGAGTTACAGCAACCTTCCTTTCCTTCTTTTTTCTCTGGTTACATGAATTCACCCTCTTTCACCCGCAGCACATACTTCAGCATGTTTCTGTGTACATACCCTCTTTCTCTTTCTTTGGGTTGTTGCATGAGGGCGCATTGTAGCTAATTTATTCAGACTTGGTCTAGCGATTATAACCTGCTTCTGATCAGTTCAGTCTGCTGGGGTTTTCCAAGCAGTCGCTTGGAATTGATTACAAGCCTTAAAGCATCACTGCTGCTATGCTGATTGCCATGGGATTTAGCTCTTGGCTTAGTTGTGAGCTGTGCTAAAAGGTCTGGTTTCCATGTCTATATCACTTCCCTCCCATTACTTCTGGTACTTGATCTCTGTGTTCCCTTTTTGTTAATGTAGATGGCTTCTAGGAATGATCCGTTCCCTGAAGCAGTGTTGTTAGGATTATGTAGTTAGGAAGAATGTAGGCTGGGCAAAGAGGCTTCATGATATTCCTTGTATTTCTGTGTTTATCAGACAATTTGGACTTTGTGTGCTTTGGCCATTTTTTAACACGCATTCTTACCTAGATAAATAACCTGAAGCTGCATTTTTTCCCTTTGCCCCTTTCTTGCTTTCCTTGAAAAATGCTGAGTTTGCCATTTGGAGTCCTTTCTGGCTAGCGGAAAAGTTGTTGCATTCTCATTGCATTTGTCTCTTCATGATGGAGGAGGCTTAACTTTCTGACCAGTGATGGAGAAAGGCAGTGTGTTCGCTTTCCCCACTGTGTGGGGAAAGATGTGGTGTTGGATGGGTTAATAGAGGATGGAAAGTGGAAAAAGAAACTCATGCAATAAACACATGGCACAGAGTCTTCCTTGAAAGTCTGTTGGCCACCTTGGGTTCCAGCATATACATAGAGGGATGCTGGATTTGGGAGGGCAAAGAAATTGAAAAAGATTGAACTTTTGTCTGGAAATCAAGAGTATCTAGTTAATATTCCTAAATGCTGAATATTTTTTTGAAGCATGTTAAGCTTTTTGCTTTAGGAAGAGCTGGCCTCTTGATCAATTTAACCATCCTGGCTGCTTTGGATTGGGATAAGACTGGCAGGATGCTGGGGGAGAAGTGTAAGAGTGCAGGGTTTTGTGCTTGATTGTGCCAGTCAGTGGTTTCTCTTACCCTTCCTTGAGGCAGCTGGCGCTGGCTGCTGCAGGAGGTGAGATGGATGGATGGGCTTTAAATCTGATCTGAGCCAGCAATCTTCCTCATTCCCCTTCTCTAATCAGTCATTCCCTTCTTGTTGCCAGCACGTGGAGGAAGGTGGTCCAGCGAACGAAGCGGGTCTGCGGGAAGGGGATCTGATAACCCACGTCAACGGGGAGCCGGTCCATGGGCTGGTGCACACGGAAGTGGTGGAGCTGATTCTGAAGGTAAGGACTCAGCACTGTTACATTTTAGGAAACGTGAGCCAGCTTGTTTAAAATGCCATAGGTATGTCATTGGTATTGTCTGAAATACAAGTATGTACACAGCACCTAGTGGTATTTAAGAGTATATTTGTAATGGTTGGTCTTAAAATTATCCAGTTAAATGACGTGTTTGATACTTCCTTTGAGCAGAATCCATTTACAGAAATAAAACCCCAAAGTTCTGGAGTGATCCAAGAGACAGAAGTTTTTGGGATTGCAAATAGAGGAGCAATCAGGATTATTATTTTTGCTAAGATGAGTGAGACCAACCATGTTCTGTATTGCAGATTCATCATGATAAATGCCTAATATGCTCACATCTGCCATCAGTCAGAGCACTGGGAATAGGGTTGGTGACAGAATATCACTTTATTCAAGTTTCCAAGTATTACAAGTATTAAATTGAGTCATTTGGGATTTCAATGGGAGAGGTCAGATGCTATGTTCTGACTGCTCTGGGAAGCTTTACCTACCAGCTGGGATCTGAGCTAATCATTTGTGAAAGCCTGACTAACGAGGTCTCTCTCTCAGCATTTCCTTAATAAATGATAGGTAGAAATGCTGAGGGAAAAAATGGAATTTGACAAAGGATTACAAAATGGCAGGCAGCAATAAACTAGCAGCCTACCTGCTTAGCCTGCAGATCTGCTTCAAATAGCCACGTTTTAAGCGATGTCTCTGTGTCTTGCATCTGACAGAGTGGAAATAAAGTGTCCATCTCCACCACACCATTTGAGAACACGTCCATCAAAGTTGGTCCAGCTCGAAAAGCCAGCTACAAATCCAAGATGGCTCGTAGGAACAAGAAGAGCAAAACAAAGGATGGTCAGGAAAGGTTTGTTTTGATGTTTCTCTGTCAAAATTAAAGGGCAACCAAAATAAGACACATCTTGTCAAATCCTTTTTGCAAATAATTTATCAGCAGATATGTCCATAGTCCTTTCCCTTTCCTTCTTTTTTTCTTTTTTCTTTTTTTTGATTCTCTTTAACTGTGACATAAAATTGACTGAAATGTGCTAGTAAAGGTAAATAAATAATTTGTAAACACTATTTGAATGCTCTTCCACAGCAAGAAGAAGAGTTCTCTGTTGAGGAAGATTACTAAACAAGCATCACTACTTCACACCAGCCGGAGTTTATCTTCACTGAACCGGTCTCTGTCCTCTGGAGAAAGTGTGCCTGGCTCTCCAACTCACAACCTGTCTCCTCGGTCACCAACCCAGAGTTACAGATCCACTCCCGAGTCTGTGCACTCAGGTAAAAAAAGGAACAAAACTAAGCCAAAAAATCCAGTCAAACAGAAGAAAAATCTTGGAGAAGACATTTGCTGATTGATTAATTTTGGAAATAAAATACACAGCAGCAGGAGGTAGATCTCTTTGTGAAGTAAGTGACAGCTGTGATGTTGATTACCTTAAGGATGGATAGATTCTCTTTCATTGATTCATTTTAAAATGAAAATCCATACATTCTTTTAAGAATGCATTCGCTGCACTACAGCATCTTTTCACTTTCGTGTGGATGTGTATTGTAAATTGCAATCTTTTCGTAGCAGTTTGACACATTTTCTATGTTCAGAGAAAAGAAATCAAAACAGTGTCACAAAGTCATATTTGAAAATTGAATCAGCTGCTGGAATAAAGAGATTTACATCTGGAGAATAGCAAGGAAACACGTGGTTTTTCTGCTCAAAAGGTTTTTTTCAGAAAAATGTTCTGATAGCTGAGTGTTTCTTTCTCTGCTCTGGTGTTGGGTGCCAGTGATACGAATTTCCATCAAAAGCCTGGCAATATTACCTTGCAGTATTACCACTGTGCTATGGAGTAACATGGCATTGTGTCTTGACTTATATCTTATTTTCATAAGTTATTTTCAATATCTTATTTTCTATAACTTGTTTTAATGGCCAAATATATATTAATCTTAGTATTTTTTCTTTGTTCTTTGTTGTTTTTTTTCTTTTAAGTTGGTGGCAATTCTTCCCAGAGCAGCTCTCCCAGTTCCAGTGTTCCCAATTCTCCAGCCAGCTCTGGACACATCCGACCCAGCTCTCTGCATGGACTAGCACCAAAGCTCCAAAGGCAGTACAGATCTCCACGGCGTAAATCTGCCGGAAACATCCCTCTGTCACCACTGGCTCACACTCCATCACCAACCCCACAGTCCACATCTCCACAGCGCTCCCCATCTCCTTTACCAGGGCACTCAGTTGGCAGCTCCAGTATTATTCAGTCTTTTCCAGTAAAACTACACTCCTCTCCACCACTGGTAAGACAGATTTCTCGCCCCAAAAGTGCCGAGCCCCCTCGGTCTCCTTTGCTAAAGAGAGTGCAATCGGCGGAGAAACTGGCTGCCTCACTGTCCTCCTCTGAGAAGAAGCTGGGTTCCTCACGTAAGCATAGCTTAGATATCTCTCACTCTGAATTTAAGAAGGAGATGTTACAGCGGGATCCCAGTCTCCAGAGCTTACAGGAATCTGCCAATGAAACAACAGGTGGTAAACTTGGGCTAGCAGAAAAAGGGTTGCTGCAGAAACCAGGTTCACGGAAGCTGGGTGCCATTCGACAGGACAGGGTGGAGAGGAGGGAGTCTCTGCAAAAGCAAGAGGCCATCAGGGAAGTAGATTCTTCTGAAGATGAAACGGATGATGGTTCAGAAGATAGTCAGGATGGGAGAAGGCTGGACAAGCCCCATGGCAGTGGAGACCAAGGCTCAGATTCTTTTAATGAAGATAATAAGTTTTCATCTAAATTGGAAAGCAAGGATAGTATTGAAGATGATGCCTTTCTACCTGAAGATCCAAAAGGAAAAGAAGATTTGCAGAAGGGAAATACTCAACAGTCCAAGTCTGTTTCAGAGCCACTACAAATCAGTGTGCACCCTTCCCCATCAGACCTTCTCTCAGGAACTTGTCCAGAAAAATTAGCTAATTCAGAAAAGCCATTCCTCAAATCAGAAACAACTGCGAAGGAACATAAATTAACAGAAAACAAAACTTTAGAGTGTTTTGGTCCAAAAGATGGGTCTTCTGAAGCAATCAAAGACCTAGAGAGAACTACAGGTACTCAAAAAACAATACATCACACAGAACATATACAGTGCCCATCTATCAAACTCCTGGAACTTGAAGAAGGTGATTCTTCTGGGGCCTCCTGTGGTAAACTTGACCTAAAAGAGCCTGTGCTAACAGAAAGCAGTCAGAAAAAACAAGATTCCAAACCTCTGCTGGCACTTTCCTCATGGTGCACAGTGAACACAAGCACTCCTGTCTCGGTGAGCCCCCCAGACCACAGTGAGAAGGGTCACAAGGAGACACTTCAGCCTACAGAACAGCACAGCACATCATTCCTCTCTCCTGGAAGCACCAGCGAAATGTCCCAAAGAAGTCCTAGTACTGAAAAGGAGCAGCCCAGCTCATCCCAGGCAGAGAGTGCTTTAACCTCCAGCAAAGTGAGCCCAGCGGGATCTGGATCCTCTGCACTCCTCATCCCTGGTGCCATCGAACGTGCGCTCTCTGTGTCTCAGTTGGTGCCCCTGGCTCAGAGTGTGTTAGGCCCTTTGAAGCTCAGCATATCTGGTTCTGGAGAGGTGGAAAAGAGAAAGGATTTGAGTGCCTCCTGTAAAGAAGATAAAGATTTGAAACAAAAAAAGCAGGAAATTGCACAAGTAGGAGTATGTCAAGAGAAAGCCAAACTATCTAGCATGGATGGTCTGACCATGGGGAGCGGGTCCTGCACAGAGTCCTTACACTCAGCAAAGCCCTGGGAGGCACCATGTCCTGTGGTGGTCAAAAAGGAGGCACCATGTCCCGTGGTGGCCAAAAAGGAGGCACCGTGTCCTGTAGTGGTCAAAAAGGAGGCACTGTGTCCTGTAGTGGTCAAAAAGGAGGCACCGTGTCCTGTAGTGGTCAATAAGGAGGCACCGTGTCCTGTAGTGGTCAATAAGGAGGCAACTTTTTGCAGTGCTAAAGCATCAGAAGCTTTGGCAGGTAGCTGCAAAATCACTCCATCGAAAGAGCTGTCTCATGCTCTTGGACAAGCAGCTTTGAAAGCCTCTCCTCTGCCAGATGGCAGCACGAGGCCCTGTAAAGAAGGGACTCTGGCACAAGTAAAAAGCAAAGAGGTTGGAAATCAATTAAAAATGCAAGACTTTCCCTTGTCACATGACGATGCTGTAAAGAAAACATAGCAGCATCGCTGGTACTCATGGACTGGAGCATTCTACATTCAAAATAGAGACTGCATGTTTGAATTTTGTAATATACACTAATATAAAATAGAACTTGTGTACATCTATTTTTGGGAGGGTTTTTTTCATACTGTTTTTTGTGTTTTTTCATCCTTGCTATTCTATTTTTGTACACAGTAATGCTTGCTGTTTGAGGTCTCTTTAGAACAGGGTATCTTTAAAGCAGGGCTTAAGAAACAGTTTGTTGATTTTAATTTTTTTTTTCCTTCAAGATCTTTTATTTTGCCTGAGTTTAGGGCCTAATGTGCTCTTCCCTTTAATCCTCTATTTGTTTGAGATCCCAAAAATTCTAATTACAAAAAAGGCAGCTTGTTTTTAAATTCCTGCTTTTCAGCATTCTCTTTGAAATTCAAAAATGTCAGGTTTTTGCTTTGATTTTACAATCTGATGTCCTTTGACAAGGATAAGAAACTACTCTCTTGTCTGCAAGTTATTCTGAAACTACAGACCCTCTTCGGTGCAAGTATGCCCTCTTTGTCACCATGTGTCTTCACAGTCCTGTGTCCTTACAGGATACAGAGACAAGGGATTTGGCTGGACAGAGAGAGATTCCTGTCTTCTCTTTAAAACAATGAAAGTATTTTTCAATGGAATTATCAGAAAGAGAAGTCTCCAATTAGTAAGATGGCTTGTTGAGGGATTGTTTTTACTTATCCTCTATGGGACACAAGGCAACTTTTCCCTCTGTTTTTAAAATTTTGGTGATATTTTATCTTCTTTTCTCTGGCTTCAACTCATAACTTGCCCTGCCTCAGAGTAAGTGACCCCAGGAAAGGGGTGCCTGTAGGTTGGTTTTAAAGTAGAGAAATTTGTAGTTGTGTGTTCTCCAATATATCTTGGGCAAAGTTATCTCAATGATAAACGATCTTTGGAGACTTTTCCTTCTCTTGGTGAGTCTAACTAGGTAGGGTTTTTAAGATGTTCCTTAACATTTCTGAATTGGGGATTAGGAAACCTGCTGAGTTTTCTGAATCAGCCCGTTTTAAAACCAAACAAACCTATGAAGAGTTTGGACTCTTCAAGTTCTGTGGACAAGCTGCAAGCAGACTTCAAAACACATGTGATATTTTCAGATTTCAGCTTTGATAGCTAGATCATTTCCACTGCTGTGGTCACTTTCCATTAAAAACTTACTCTTTGCTCTTAGGTTTAGACATGGCTTTGCTTTAAGTGTGACTGACTCTGGGTAACAGTGCTCCTTGCTGAGGATTAGATCAATAATAATGCACCAATAAATTGTTGAGTGGTGATATCTATAGCACTGTAAGCCATTTTTTCATCCAGTTAAAGGTTCCTCTCAATGAACACTCCCACCATTTGTCCCAGATTGTGCTCAGCTTGTATTCTAGTCTTGTCTGAGTGTATCTCCCTGCGGATCACCCATGAGGGATAGTATCCTGCTCACTGGCTTACTCTGTTAGAAGCAGAATGACTGTGCAACAGTATTCCAACCTAAAACCTGCCTCTGTTGATCTGGTTTCCTTCCACTGCTGCTTCCTTCACTGTTGGCTTTTTCTGAACTTGAAGTTTTGATTTGCTTTCCCTGAATGCAAATATTTTTTTTTATATAGGAATATATTTTCTCCATCTCTTTCAACTTGATTTCAGTTCAATCTGCAACTCACAAAAAATCTCTGGAATCTCCCCCTGCTTCTTTCTGTGTAGCTGTTGCTTCCCCCCATTATATACTTGATTTTGGCTGCTTGGATTTCATTTCTGGACCAAGGTTTGGTTTGGGCTTTTTTTTTTTTTAACATGTTTTAATGAGTGTTTACTCTGTATGTCTGTGAACATGTATGGTGTTGCTACTACACTAACCAAAGCCTCAGTGCTCCCAGGTAACATGTTCATAAACCTTGCTGTGACAGTGTTGAGAGCAGAGCCTCCTGTGCTGCCTCTCCACTCTTTCTCCTGGAATTCATAGGCTGCTCATATACACTTGGTTTGCAATTATAAACCACAGTATTTCCACTGCCTTGTCAGGGTTCTGGGTGTCTCCAGCCTATCAAAGTGCTCTTGGTGGCGAGCATCATTCAGTGCTAATTTGAAGCAATAGCAAGTAAGGAACAGACTTGGCAGGATCTGGTACTTATCTGGCTGATTTTTTCCCTGATGAGTTGATCTACTAAAAAATTTCTGAGAAACAGTGCAGGATATTATGGCATGGACAGGAATGGTGAAAAATGGAGTTGGCATTCTGGGTCTATGGTAATTACAAAGACAAGCCTCAGGCTGATCTCCTGAGAGCACTTGACCTTGGTGAGATGGAAATGTCCGTGTAAATTAAAGAGTGAGCCCAGAGTTGCGTGAGGACGTGGTTCAACCTGGCTGTTCCCTGGGTGGCAGGTCCCCCGTTTCCTTCTGTGTTTAAAAAGCCTAAGGGGAAAAGCAACCACTGCTCCTAGGAGGTTAGCATGGGGTGAGCCAGGCTGGGTAACCTGGCTCATCCCACACTGGCAGGAATGGGACCCTCTGATGGTACCAGCTGTAAACTGCTGACTCCCTGCCTTTGCAGCTCGTGCTTCCCACACTGACTTGCAGAGTTATTCTTTCTTAGGCATAAAAAGAGGACTGAAACCCCTTGCTATGTCACAGCATTTGCCTGCATTGGCCAAAGAAGAGGTATGTGTTTCATTACCTCTTTTGTAGCTACAGTATAGAAAGTGATCAGTGCAATTAAAAATCCCTGTTTTTTTGGAAGCCAAAGCCCAATAGCATTACTAGGAAAGCATCCTAGTGAAGCCCCATATGCTCTTCTCCTGGTCAGTCTTGTAGTTTCCCTCAGTGTGCCAGGTGCCCCATTGTCCTGGTTCCACCTTCTGTCAAATTTATATGACAGAAAGTTTGGGCAAAAAGATTTTTTCTTTTAAATTTTGATAGTAAGCCAGGTAGATGCACCAAGGCTTATTCCTTGCTTTGCTATGAATTCCTTAAATACCTTCTCAAAAAAGCTTGCAGAACGTATTGGGGAGGAACAAAATGTTGGAAAAGCTGTGTCTGAGGAGCAAGAACGTGTTCCCGGCACAAACTTGGTCCTGCAGTGCCTGAGGGAAGCACTTGGCACGCTCAGAATTTGGCCTCTGTTGGGAACCCTGGGTCAGGTGGGAGGTGGAAGTCACAAGCATGAGGTGTGTTTGGTGAATGAGCCGTGCATGTCACCATCCAAATATGCTGCTTTCCTGCTTTGTTTGCCTCTTTCCTTCTGTCAGCCTGGATGTGTCTCCTGCTCCTCATCCATGTTGGGATGGCAGCATCTAGCTGGTTCAGCCTCTGCAGCTCCTCTGCTCCTGCATCCAGCTGGCGCATCCCTGCCCCGTGCCTCATTTCAGTGTTATTTTTCCCTTTGTCTCTTACTGTTGCAAACTAAGAGAAACGGATGATATTTATTGTAAATATTAGACTTTAGCGTTGTATCGGCCACTGCTGGGTCCGAATGTCAGAGGCCTTTGGCTGCTACTGTACTAAAGAGCGCTTGTGGGGAAGGGGTAGGAGTGACCAGTGGGTTTGTTTGCCACACTTGCATTAAGGTGTGATTTGGAGTATTTTTTTTTTTCTTCTGAAGAGGGGAGGATAAAGTCTTTCTCTGGTTTTCTCTTACTGGATGTGAAGGATAATTCTGTACTTCTAGTAGAAGATTTGACAGAAGTGTGTGTTTACGTTGTGTTTGATTACCATATCCAGGTGGCTGTGAGAGCACCTCCTGCGCTGGGCTCTGCCAAGCCGTGTCACTCAGCACTTAGCTAGATAAGAGAAAGTGTGGAATTTCTGTGTTTTTAGAAACTTGAACAATTGCCACATAATAGCGGTGCAATAATTTTTATTCATGTTGTACCTGCATGTCGATGTTCAAATCCTCCTCTAAAATAAATAATTTTTTTTTTTTTTTTTACATAAATCCAAACTTGTGTCTGTCTCTTGTTTGGTCTTCCCTCACTTTCCCACCGTGCTGGAGGTGGCTGTGCCTCCAATCTGCCTTCTCAACTGGCTGTTTGATAGGACAGAAAATGGCCTATGGAATGTCTGGATATCAGGGTAACTCTGCCAAGCTGTTTGGGATTTTCTGTTGCACAGGCCTGGTGTATGGCTAAGCCAAAGTTTTTTGCTCTGAAACTCAAACCCAGAATTTACCATCCTCCATGGAGTCCATATAAGTGTCTTGTGTCAGGATAGTCCTGATGTCAGCCCTTACTGAAGGGGTCAAAATATGTAAGACATCTGAAACTTGGCTGAGCAGGATGAGGGTTTGACTAGCCACAACTGAACACCGTGGCTGATGGGTGTAGGAATTGGGTGAACAACAAAATCTGAGGAGCAGGAGCTGCCAGTGGCACCACTACAGCATTGGCTTGGATTAGCCAAGTGGCATGAGGCAGCATGAGGTGCTATGTAGCCCCCTTGTGCACCCACTTATTTAGGCTGCCTTGATGATGCACCACCCAAACCTTTTCAGAAACAGCCCTTTGCTTTTAACATTTGCAGGTGTGCACAATCCACATGGAAAAGCCTTCAAAGGCTTTTCCTGTCCTTGGGAACAGAGCCGGGGAGACATTCGTGTCTGGGGGGATTGGACTCATCCTCATTCGCTGCTGCCAAAGATGCTCAAAATATCCCATGTCTCTGTGCTCCAGAGAAGCTGCTAAACAGAAATGGGGGCAAAGCACAGCTCCATCCACAGGAGATTTGCAGTTCCTCCGCTGGCAGCTGCTCGCAGCATCGCTGGGCGTCATCACTGACGCTGCCTCATAAAAGAGTGATATTCCTGCCCACGTGGAGAGGGCCCACATGGCCCGGAGGGATGAGAGTGCAGGGTGTGCAGCAAAAGGACACAGGTGCCTCTCCTGCAGCATTGAACAAAATGGCCTGTCTGGCACAGCAAAGGCTCCTTGCTCCGGCTGCTGCTGCTGGCTCCGTGCATGGAGCAGGACCTGGCCGTGCCCCACAGCCCAAGCCCAGAGCATCATTGCCATTGACATGCGAGCATCACCTTGGTCCTCCCTGTGGGGATGAGCAGAGATGTGGCAGCAAGGGCTTTTCAAATTACATCATCATGGAAACATCCATTTTTGTCCCTTTTTTAAGGCTTACTATTTGGAGTTTAATTAGGCTTAAGTTTAACATCTGCAGCCCTCCTGTAGAGGTTCCCCCAGTCAAGAATCAATTATTCTTAGTCCGCAGCAGTTTATTCTTTCAAAGGAATAAGCCACAATAAATAAGGGCAATTTTTCTCCCAAATGATGGAATGCACGTGGGCAGCCCAGTGCACTTTGTCACCTGCTTGCCAACACCAGGATTTGACTCCTTCTGCCAGGGTCAGAGGGTGTGAGTGAGTCTTCGGGCAAAGTCCTGTTGCCAGCAGCCAGTTAACCTGGAATTTCAATGAGGGGAACCGTGGGGAAAACCAAAGCAATCTGCATGGGTGCTTGGTCTCCCACTGTTAACAGCCTGACCTGAATGGAAGCTACAGCTGGAATTGCTGTTGGATGCACCAGGGACTCAATAGGAACCTGAGGCACCTCATGTGTTGCACCCCACATGTCACTGCCTGTGTCTGGTGTGCATCAAGGTCATGTACTGAGTACAGGGAACTGAGATCTGGGGGGATATTACAGATGTCTGTGATTCCACAGGGTTTAACCCTTCATATCTGGCTATGCTTTGTGCAGCCTCATTCCCTCTGACCATGGAAAGCCTCAGGGCTGGCCTGCAGCCACCCCCTCTCCTGCCTCCATCACGTGCTAGTGGGCTTTATATTTTAAACACTGATTAGGGCTGACCTCATATTTCAGAGCTTACTTCATAGTCACTAATGAGGGATTAGGAATGTTAAGCTAATTAGCAATCAGCAAACGAGGGCTCAGTCAGTCTTCTCAGCCTGACACGCTGTCAATGAATGAGTTATTTGATGATTATCGTAAACCCGCTCAAACGAGCTGCCTAATTCTGATGGGCAGCAGGGAACCGGGGCAAGTTACAGCCCAGGTGATTGGAACCCATGGCCCCCCATGGCCCCTCTGCACTCTGCAGACTGGAGGGCTTAGGACATCCACTCCTGAAGTCAAAAGATTTATTTAAATAATTTTTTTTTCATCC
>VYZS01014535.1:6671-20715 GCA_013400695.1 Neodrepanis coruscans | reverse complement strand
TGAATTGTGGAATTGTCAGCCATGTCACTCTAAGTACTTGAACTATGCTTCTTCAGGTCAACAAACAAGAGCCTTTTTTAGTCCATTGGGTGAGTGAGAAAAATATTATTTGGAGGATTCAAATGTGCATCCTGGGATTAAGACATGAAAAAGGGACTCTTTTGGCTCTGAAAAAGAAACTGCTTTTCATATTCACCAAATGCTACTTCAGGGATTTAAATTCCCAGAACACGGTTCATTTTATCTTGTTATTGCCCCTTGGAATCAGGTACAGTTTTGAGAAATTTTAAGTTTTCTTCAAAGTTTTCTTCAGAATATGAATTGTAACTCCGTGCTTGGATTTTCTGATTACTCTGATATTTATTTTTTTCATTTTCTCCCCCTAGTCCAAGCAGATGACAGCAGTTTTAACTTTGCAAGCTTTGCTTATGTCTCTGTGGCTGTTGTCCTGTGATGTGCAGCTCCCCACTTCCCCTAAACTGTTACAGTAGACTCATCTGCTGTTGAAGAGGAATGTAAAGAAAAGTAAGGTACCCCAGAGTTTAAGAAGTTTTCTAGTATAAAACTAGTTAGCTTGTGGCATGTGGTTTTCAGGAAATATTTGAGGGAGAAAGGGCAGGAGGGATAAGGGGTTCATTCAGAAAAACTGAACAGTACATTATTTTCATTACACTGTTCAGTAAGAAATAAGTGTTTGTTTTTTTCTGAAAAGGAGAATGATGGTCCCTACTCTTTAAATTCAGTCAAGGGAAGAAAGCATGAATTAGGAGCTTTGACAAAGTTGTAGAGCAACTGGGTATTTAAAAATGGTAGCTATTGCCATTGGAAGCAATGGCAGAACTCCACAGACAAAACATCCCACAGTTCAGATCTGTATCCAAACCTCTTGCTTGAAAATTTGGCCTGCATATTTCTCAACTGTTAAATCATCATATGCTTGATGCTCCTTGTTCTGGACCCAACTGGGAATCTGGGAAGTTTAAGCTGAGTATTCAGTTTGATTCTTGGAAATGGGAACAAGTTTCATCAAGAAACTGTTTCTTTTTTTATTTTCCTTTTCTTTCTCGATTTGGTTTGACTGTTGCATATCGTTAGCAGATGGTGACACATATGTCATTCCCATAGTCTTCTATTTTGGTACAGGAGCTGCTAATTGTCCCATTTTGAGTTTGGAGTACTAAGCTTTGTTAATGCATCTCAGGTAATTGGCTTATGTTCCTGAAGTATGGCCACAGAATCAGAAGAGTTTGGGTTCATCATAATTGTACCTTTTCTGGTTACTTTGTGGTTCTTAAAAAAAACACGCCCCAAAATGACCTGTAGGCTTTTAGTGGTCAATGAAGTATTATTAGGGAAAACAGCTGCCCTGTGTCCACTGCAATGTGTGAGCCAGCTACTCTTCTGCCTCTAAAAATTCTGGGTTTAGGGGTATAGTAAATGATACTCAAGTAAAGCCGTGACACTTCCCTCAGCCCTCATGGCTGCTGGGAAGAACCTTGCCTTGTGCACTTTAGAGTGGAATTGGCAAGAAACAAATCTCTATACCAGGCTGAATCCCATTTTCCTGTCTCTATAATTAAGATGCTATCATCTCCTAGGATGTTTTCTAAGAAAAGTAATTTTGTTTTCTGTCAACCTGAACTGAATACCTGCACAAATATTGGAAGACTTGCTTTATATTTTGTCCAAGCTGACAGAAACACTCAGACCTAACATGGTGATGCTATGTTTCATCATTTGAATAAAAAAAAATTACTGTTAATATGACAGTTATTGTGGGTTGTTTTAGGTTTTTATTGCTCCCCAAAAGCATTTTGGTTTTTGATAGGTTCTGTAATAAGATTTTCCCTGCAGGAGAAGCTGTCTCCAGCAGCCTGCCCTAATCCTGTTAGATGAGAGCAGAGATGCTGCAGTCGTTGATGTGCAGGCAGGGAAATCTTGGGACTTGGTTTGTGCTGATACAATTTGAAATGCTTAATCTAAGCCAAGGGGTAACAGTCATTTAAGAGTTTGAGAAGACTGTGACTCTGCTTTTACCTTAGTGACCTTCCTGGTTTCTGTGGAGAGAGTGCATGGGAAGAGCCATGAGTCTCCTGTGTGTGTCACCTTTGCCTCTGAGCCTCAGACATCTGTCTGCAGATCTGCCCGTGGGCTTCCAGACCTGTGGAGGCACCTGGGAATGCCTTTGCATGGCCAGACTAAAGCAGTGTTCTCAGCTGCATCAGGACATGTATGTTACTGCTTAGTCATTTCATTGAGCAGCAGGACAATGGGAGAGAGAGAAGAGGAAGCAGCCTGAAAGTCTAGGAGACATCAGGAAAAGAGAATAGTTCCCATAGAGGGAAAGAGAATACAGACTTCTAGTACAGACATTGAGAAAAAGGCTGTTCTGACCCTGCTGCTGCCTGGGGGTGTCCCTTCCCAAAATTAGAAAGGGGTATGAAGATGATGTTGTGACTGGGGAAGGGTGGAGATAATGAGAACAAGCTGAGTTTGATGTGTTTCTTCATCTGATGAATGCAAATGGAGGAATGTGTTCAGTTTTGTAACATTTCCACCGGGGTAGGCAATGGCATTCTGGTTTTGCACCCTTGGTTCTATTTGAACTGTATCTGTCTCCTGCTTACAATATAATCTTACACATTTGGTTGCTGGTTTGCGTGTCCCACTACCCTCTGCTGGAAGAAACAAGGATTTTTCAGCTGTGTCCTTGTGCCCCAAAACAGTCCCAGTCCTCCAGCAAAACGGGCTGGCAAGTGGTTCGGGAGGCTCCCAGTTCTGCCCTGCTGCTGCTGGCATCCATCCTGCAGAGAAGAGATGTGGTTGCTGGGTTTCAGACCAGCTGAGCCAGTGCACGTGGTGTGTGTGATAACAGAGGGCTGAATTGGATGACATGCCTTGTTCTGTTTTGTTGCCTTGGCCATAGTTGTTAGGTTCCAGTTTATGGTTAAAGGTGTTGCCAAAATAGGCTGAATCACTGATGACTCTCCTCTGATGTCCTGTCTCGAGAGGTGACTGGTACCAGTGAGTGGCTTGAGAAGGGGTAAAACGTCCCAAATCATTTGGCCACAAAGGCATGTTCTTTCCAAATGCAAAGCTTGTTTTAGATGTTGAAACATGAAGTCTCTTACATTTTTCTTTTCTTAGATCAGCTAAAGTAATTTTGATTTTTTATTCCCTGATTAAAATCTTAAGATGTTAGGGCCCCTTTATACCAGTATTCAAAGGCTCTTTTTCAATGTAGTGAGAATTCAGTGTATAAATGTCATGCTCCCAGTTCAGGTTTACATCAACCCCCTCCAGGAGGATATTCCAGAGGGAAATTAAAGATGGGATTGTAAGAGAGGCTTTTGTTTTATTATTATATATTTGCTCCAGTACTTGATATGTGAGGATGTTTACACTTTCTACCCTATCTTCTGTATCTATTTGCAATAGAGGTACCTCTATCTCTTTGTTTTGTTCATCTCTTCTATAAAATATGAAGTCGCTAATCTTTTTGGTTCACACGGGGAAACCTTGCAATAACTGCGGTAATTTTGCTGCATCACATGTCTAGAAATCTTCAAACAAGAGAGTTCAAATTGGAACTGGCTTCCTTTCCCTGCATAAGCAAGCTATTGCATAGATAAAAGAACTTATGTGGCAGCTCTGAAGTGCATTATTCAAGCCATGGACATGTATTGTTTCCAGATTTCAAGGGCAATACACGATCCAGACAAGTCTGCAAGAACCTCTGGTCTCAATTAGTTGTAAATTTCCTGAACAGTGCTCTCCAGTCATGGAAGAAATTCAGCTGCTATCACTGGCCTCACAGGATTTTCCTTCCCCTCCTCTGTACAAGTCTCTCTGTCTGCCCACTCCAGCAGTGCAAAGAGCAGCTGGCAGATTTGGCAGAGCCAGCAGGGTATCGGGGTGTCTGCCCTCCCCGAACACCTGAGTTGTGGTGGCACTGCCAGACCTCACCTGCAGCTGGATGGTCCTTCATGTCCTTCCAGCTCAGGTCATGCAACATCCCTGACAGGTGACTCCCAGTTCATGGCACATGTGATAGAGTGATAAGGTCCTCTAATAAGATATTCCACTACTCCAAACAGCCCCTGCAGCTCTTTTTCAGCTCAGCATTTCAACAAGGCAACTTGCTCCCTGATGCAGCCCCATGACAGACACCCTGACACCCAGGCTGCCCAGGATTAAGCTCAGACACCTGAGCTGTCTCTGCTGGTGTCCTCTGCTTTTCTTCTCTCTCCCTGCATCTTGGAAAGCACATTATGTTACTCCATTCTCTGTTAATCCACTGAGTACACGATCACAGAGTTCAGAGCTCATACTGAACATTTCTTATGCATATCGGCTCATTGTTAATTTAAGTGGCACATACTTTAATCTATTAGATGCTGTCTTTTAGTTAGGTAATTGCTCCAGTAGCTGTAAAGGGGTGATATCCTGTGAAATTTAATTTCTTTCTACTGAGCTCATGTGGAAAAGGAATATCTAAAAAATCAAATTAACTTTACAACAAGGGTAATATAGACTATATCTTTTCACTGATGTCACCACCCCGTCCTTATCTCAGAATATTTCTTTACCTGTTTCTCTTTATCATCACCGTGTACCTAAAATGAACTACCTTGCCTCCACTACACCAGTATCTCATGAATTGAAATACTGAATGTGTACTAGATGTGTTCTGCCAGTGTGTGGCTGGGGTATACAGTGAGCAAAGTGTACAAATCCTTCTGTGCCAGTAGCTGGGATCACCTCAAGTGTGTCTGAATTAGGCTGCTGATAATTTAACTTGTTTTTCAAAGCTGTAAGAGCAGCTCACCTCACCTTTCTGCATTGCTGGATCCATGCATGTACTGACAAGGATGAAGACAACAGGGAAAACAGGGAAACAGCCTTCAGTCAGGGAGGAGCTGTCCTGTGCTTTTTCCCCGTCTTGATATCTGGCAAATGCAATTCCATTTATCTAACAAGAACTTGTGTTACAGTTTGCTGAGAGGTCTGGAAGGTTGTGAGGGTCACTCATGGTGACCAAATAAACTATACTCTTTGTTACTGAAGGAGCTCTGCTGGACTCAAGATGAGGGCCTGTCTCTTTTTAGCACTGCTATAGTAGATATGGCATTAATTCGATAGTTCTGATATTTACAAATAAGAAGCACAAGTTTGCATTCCACGTGGTGTCTTCAAAAATGCTCAGAAAAATTCAGATGTGTAGGGTGTGTATCTCTTTCAGATAATGAATTATCTTTTGAGCACCCTTGACACCAGACTGGGCAGCTGGACTGTGATTATTGCTGGAAGTTGTGCACATGGGAGCACAGACAGGTCAATGCAGCCATATGTATTGAGAACTCCACTGTGTTATGAATTTTTGGTTCCTACAGCATCTTTTGGAGGTAATTCTCCGATTTCCCTTTTAGCAGGGTTTCTATGGCTTGAAAGTCATTCAGCTGTTGCAGCACAGCGATGCTGGTGGACAGAATTGCAAAAGAATTTTACTGGGCAGCAGTTCCGTCTTTTTCCAGCCAAATGGATTTAAAACTTTCGGTGTAACAGGACAACTAATGTCTCTCCTGCAATGGCTATTTTGTAGTGGCTCCTTACTGCCCTCCTTTTCTGTCATGACCCAAAGTCTTCCCATACACTCAGCTTTCTTATTAGCTGCTGGAAGAAGTGGAGTTCATTTGCAGCTGCTCAGCATGGTACTGATTAAAGGTTGGTGCATGTCTGAGAAACCCTGGATTACACTTGTCCTTGCGTCTCCCAATTTTTATGGCATTTTAAGCTTTGCAAAGTCTGGTGTGAAAGCAAACAAAAGGGGTTTGTCTCTGGATCTGTGCACTCAACTTTGTGTACCCGCACCCAGAATCTGCTCTGATTTGCCTTGCACTGACAATGGGCTCCTTTCCTGAGGCATCCGAGTATTTACTGCTGCTCTGAGTGAGGCTGCTCGCAGCCCATTAGACACTTGAAGTGCTGTGAAGACTTATTGCCTCACTTTGATGTGAGCATTATCCTTCTGCTAATGTAAACATGTTATTGTATCCTCTGAAATCCAGCCTGTCTGTATCCCAGAATCAATGTGCAATGAAACCCTTCCATTTGAGGTGCAAATAAAGAGCCGGGCATTTCAAGTGCTGCTTCACTATTGCAGCATATTGCTTTACAAGTGTATCAAAACAAAAACTGTCGTGGGCCTTCATGTATGTCAGTCAGTAAGTGCAGACTCTGGGTAGGCCCTTGACTCACTGCAGGACGATGCAAAGTTCAAAGCAGTGTGTAGAGCAGGATTTTGCCGGTTTGATCTGTATTTCCAAGTGAGCTCAGCCCCTGGCTGCCTGAGCAGCTCCCAGCAGTAACCCATGTCTGGGGGTGCTCCGCCAGGTTTTTAGGCTCCCAACAGCTACTGAGCATGCAGAGAACATCTCTGTACATTGAAACCAGCCCAGTCCAGCTCTGTCCGCTCCCTGTGCACATGATGTAAAGTGCTCCCAGGAGCACGTCCTGCCCGCTGGCTGCAGGGTCAGTCTGTGCCTGTGCAATAGGTCTGGGATGAGTGATGGGTGTGGTTATCCCCGTGGTTGTCTCACTCAAATTTGGTTATTGGAATTCTTGTTCCTTCTGTGTGTTTCTCCCCATATGACAATAGTGTCTTTTCTCAGATACTCAAAGACTGTTTAAAAAAGGGAGGAAGAGAGCATGATCCAGAGCTTTCAAGTAGCTTTGTGAAAAGGGTACAGTGTATTTTACTTTGGGGGTGATGTACAGACCAGGTGAGATTTTTCACCAAGGACCATTATCTCTCAAGTCGACTTTTTAATTGATTTAGTTCCTCTGATCTGTATGTTGCCAGACAGGAACCACTAGCCTTTGGATGGTGTCCAGAGTGTAATGGAAAGTTCACTGAAACCCCATCAGCTCTTGTTAAACCTGAGTGAATTCCAGCCCAGCGCATTTCTTGTGAATAATTAAACACAGTTAAGCAGGTGATGGATTTGAACATCTAGTGTTCATCTGTATTTCAGTTAGGAAGGGGTTATTCTGTAAAGGGGAAATTCTGTAAAGTTTTGGTGGTAGGATTTTGGGGAATTTTTTGCCAGTGGGATTTGGAGCCCTTATTTTTTGCCTCTTGTGATGAATAACTGCACCTGAAAACTCAGGGTGTATGTTTTGGTAGCTCCCATTTATGACCAGCATGAGCTATTCTGTGTAGCACTCAGCCCTCACAATTTACTGCCTTTTACTGATAAATTCTCCAGTATTTACTTGTCCTTTTCCCATTTTTTGGTAACATTTGTATTTTTTATCCTTTACTTTGATATTACTTTCTATCAGTACAACTGCCATACTCACAGAGAGAGTGTAGTGCTATGGCAACGATATATTATCTGCAGTCTTGCCAGTGAGTAAGATATGATGCAGAAATTAGTTCATTTATCAAAATCTGATGTGCAGAACTGAGCAAAGGACTTGGTTATCCAGAACCTCCAGCTATTTTCACGACCCGCCATTCTGTTTCACATTGGTTATGACACAGATAAATTCTCTCCTGACTGTTTCCAGTGATGCCTTGTTAAACCTACAAATGTCTCAGCACCTTGGAAAGTATTTTTAGGTGTACAATAATCTCCAAGCTATCTTTGGTAGTGACAAAAAATGGAAAATGAGCATTTTTTTCCCTTCTGTTACTATTCCAGAAAGGTACTTTTTTGTGATTTCAGTGTAGGAAAGAGCATATAAATGGAAAAAATCTCTCCCAGACTGGGAAATGCGAGAAATATGTTAAATTTGCACTGCTGAAGACTAAGAGAGCACTGCCCTTCTGTGCTCTGTGGTGCAGACTGGGCCATGGACAGCCCTCAGGATGCTGTCTTGCACCTTCTCTGTCCCACGTACACACGGATGGAATCAGCTCTAAAGTACAATGTTGACATCTCGTTCCAAATTCTTCTACAGTGTGGGTGTTCATAGTCAGTCAGTTGACAGCCCTTTCATTTGTGGTCCAACTGGTAAAGTGTTGGATGAGAAGGACTTTTGCTTCTGACTTTTGCTTTCTGCTCTTATGCTTTATAGGGTAGGACAGCTTTTGGGCAGCCCAGGCCTGTGGGTCCAGCTCAGGGGGTTGGTGGGTGTCAGGTTAATGTTAGAAAAGTTAGATCTTTGGTCAGATGATTAGAAATTGTCTACCTGGATTTTACCCGCATGTTCTTAACAGACAAGGTTTGGCCAGAAACCCTCAGAGAGGAATCAAACCAGAACAGGCTGCTACAGACTCATGAACATTGTTTGAAAGTTTCCAGTAAAATTAGTGCTCGTGCTTAGTCAGATGACATTTGCTTGTTGACCCCTCTTATCTAATTAGCCCCTACTTCACTGAGCTGCTTCTACTTGCATGCTCTGAATCAGTTATTTTGGGTTACTATTTCACCACTGTAATGGTAGAAGAAGTTGATTTAAGATGCTGGGGTTTTTTCCATGTTATAACCTCATGCCTTGTGATATGTGCAGAAATAAATTGTTTTGTTGCACATCTGTTTGAGGCTGAGGGAGGATGTGTTGTAATACCAGGTCAAGTGAGGTGCTTCTGAGCAGCCAGTTAGAAAATCCACAGAGTCTTCTTACTAGGTGTTGATAAGTATCCAAAGCTTGGATGCCCATCTGTATTCTTGAGGTTCCCACATCTTGCCTGGGCACTGCACAAGCAGCTTCAAGAAAGGGAATGGCTGTAGCCTTCTCCTCCATGTTCTGCTCCTTGTCTTCAGCCTCCAGACAGCCTGTGCTCAAATGTGCTTGTTGTACTCCAAGCAGAGTGTAAAATGTACCAAAGGTCTTTTTTACCAGGTAAATCACATCCTCACACGACAGCTCAGCAGCAGGAGCCATATGCCCCATCCCTGCCCAGTTCAGGAGAGGGTGCTGGGTGCCCAGAGTTGGGCTCCAGGAAAGTGAACACCAGGGCCACCAGCCTGGCCTTAATGGAGATACTTTGAGATTTTCAAAATCAAAAGTGATCCCTTCTCTGTCCTGCAGTGGGAAAGATGGTCTGACAGCCAAGACTAAAACCTGCTTCTTGAAATCCCAGCTCCATCTTCTGTGACCTACTGCATGTGTAAGGTTTTAATGAAAACCACCAAATCTTAATTTAGAACAGGATTAAAGAAAAATATCCTATTCAATTACTTAATTATAGGTGAACTGTAATTATAAGACACAAACATGTCTCGCTACAAAGCACCGAGAAAAAAAGCATAAAAGATTATTTGTTGTTTAATTTAGCAGAGGAAGGCAGCTGATCATGCTGAGTCTATCTGACACCAGCAAATTGTGTGATCCTATTTGTTAATCTTTTTAACTTTCTGTTTTATTAGGATAGGGTTTCAAGAGCAAATAGGATAAATGAGATTAAATCTGTCACCCTGAATTACTCTCCTCTGAGTTATGAACAGAATCACTCTCTGTCAGAGAAGTAGAATTATGAGAACTGCATCCTGTTTAATTGTGTGCTTTGTTCAGAAGAATTTGAGATCTGTAATTATGTCCAGTATTGTCGTGGTGGCGTGTGCTGCCTCTGAATTTCCACAGTGAACAAAGCCAGGGGAAGTTTCTTTCCTGAGCAGTTCTTGCTGTACCATGGCTGGTACCTGCAATGTTCCCCTTCAGATCCTGTGGTACAAGTGAAAGATCCAAACTAACTTGGAATACAAAACACATGGTACAATTATTTTCACATCTATCTTGAATGTAAACCCTGATTGAGCAGTAGGGAATAAATAATGGCCGTGGGGAACAGAGAGTCCTCTGGGCTTGTAGATATGCCAGGTGAGGCATACTTTTGTTGCTATGCAAAAAGCAAGTCACAGCACATCTGGTTCTGTGTTCCATCACTTTTCAAAGCTCCAAGGATATTGCCTTTGACCTCTGCAATAACCATGATTCTGGAGGTGCTCCAGCAAACACAAAAAGTGCAGCTTTCTTTGACAATACTGAAGCTGTAATAGAAAACCTCTGGATTAGGAGTTGGTGTTTTCGCTCTGAGGTGCCAGTGCACATCAGAAAAGTCTGTTGGTGCTCCATTAGGGGATTATACACTGCTCTTAGCTCTACTTAATTTTACATGGCTCTATAAAAGTTCTGGTACACTCCTGCTATATAATTCAACTCTCTTGTGAGATGAGTTGAAGACACAAGACTGTAGCCTCTTGAAATTTTGGGTTCACCAACCAAAGAAAGCTTAGAATCCTCTGTGTTGTTTATTTAGATTCACAACAACTTCTATTAGAAAAAAGCATATGGAAAGTTCAGCTAGATTTGTCCCATAGATAGGCATAACTGCTGCTGGAAGCAGATCTCCTAGAGAAAGGATATGTACAAAGTAAAAACAAACTCACTACAGGTCTTACTTAAACATTTCTGCAGATTCCTTCTTGAGGCAGAGTGGAAGAAGCCAGACTTCTGCATGATGGATTAGTAATAAAACAACCTGCTAGGCTTGGATTAGAATTTCTGTTATTTTGCCTATGTGTGCATTTGTGGAGAGGGTTAGGGAGGATGCATCATTCAATTTTATTTTCTTTTTCAGACTTTTTACAGTTACAAGCCAAGACTTGGTCTCCACATCTGTTTTTACTGGCCAATTTATTTTATGAGGCCCCTTTTGTTCCATCTGATTTTGTGTAATCTGTGATGCTGCATGAAGATTCTGGGAAGAGGAAATGGAAGGATTATGAACTGGCCTTGTGGCCAGTATGTGCAGTGACTCACTCTGTCCTTTCTTTCAGCTTCCGTGAAGTCTTTTCAGATTCACTATTTACCCATTAAATGAGCTGTTCAGTTTAGCTTATGGCTAAAGTTTTTCTTAGTGTTTTGATATATTTGTTGGGAACATGACAAAGTAAATCACAAATGAGAATGTTAACAAATGCTTACATTAATCATCTGAGGCAGTCTCTCATTATAATCTTGTTCAGAGTAACTAGTTATCTGTAAGAAAGGGTTTCCTGTCCTTTAGTTTGCCAAGTTATGTGACTTTACTGCCAAGGAAATCTCTCCTCCATACTTGACAAGCAATGGGTAGCTTTATAATCTTTCTCTGTGTAGGCAGTTTCTTCAAGGGAAGAAATTAAGTCAGTCATGCCCATTACTGAATCTAATTTTACTATAATTTAGAGGGAAGAACCCTTCCCTGAGTAGAATTGATCCTGTAACTGCTTACTTCAGGTTTTATATTGCTTTCCTCCAAAGGATGTGGCAGAAACTGTTGTTAGTGACAGTGCTTGGCAAGGTCACTGCAGCACATATCCTGGCAAGTGAGAAACTTCTGTCTTGCTTTGGTTTTCAGTCATCAGCAGCTGCTCTGAGGCAAACTGAGCATGGCAGCAAGTCAGTGTGACCTTCCTGCTTGTTGAAATTCCACCTCCTGGGAAATGGAAGGGTCTTAGGGTATCTCATGGTGTCAAGCTGTCTTCAGCTGATTTATTTTTTCCTTCTCCACTAGTCAGCCTGGAGGTTTGCCCCTGGCCACAGATAAGTCTTGATCTTGGCTTTACAGTTTATTCACTCTGGGCAGGACTTGTCCATCTTTTCCTCACTCCAGGTCAGGCTGATTGGAGCACACACAAGGAAAGGTCCTTTTAAAAGCAGTTTGCAGCAGTACAGTGCTAAAAGCACAGCTACGAAGAGTAGGGGAGTGCAGAGCAATCTTTTCCTGCCTGCTCACAAAGAAATGGGAGAAGAAAATGTGGTGCCCTTCTAACAGTGGCCACAAGAGCACGTTTAGCAGTGTCCCTTCAAGGTCAATAACATCATTCTCAGCTGTTCAAAACAGCCTATCAGTAGCAAACTCAGTGCAAATTGGATTTGGGAAAAGGCTGCTTGTTTGTTATTGTTTTTTTCCTTCTTTCTGCAGGCTTCAGCCTGGCAGACAACCAGATCCAACCCTAGATGTAATTCAGGCAAAATACAGTCCAGATTACATGGGCCAATGTACGATTTATGCTGATGGAAACAAGGCATTGCTGTTGAATGGCTGCTCAGCAGCTTTGGAGGAGTCACTGCCTGTCAAGACAGGTGGAAATCTAAGGAGCAACTCAGTCAGGGGTCTTTTTTCAAAGACATATTTTGTCCCATGTGATTTCTTACTTATATTTGGAAGACTCATGAGATTGATCAGATTTTTTCCGTTGGCGACCCTGTAACACCAAACCTTGTGCAGACAAGAGTATTTGGTGTGGTATTTAGAGAGGCTGAGAATGGCTGAGTGAATGCACACTACTTTGTGTTGGGTGAAGTTGCTGGCAAGGCAGGCTCTCTGCTGCCTTGGTCCTGCCCTTCTATGCTGGTGGAAAGTGTTCTTTGCAGTTACAGCAGTTTTCATGTAACCAACAGCCATTTCCCCATAGGCTTTCCAAACTCTCCTAGTTTTTCTCCTTCACCATTATTCTTCAGTTAATCTCAGTTACATTCAGCAGGTGAGCAACAAGTCTGGTGTTTCTGAGAATTGTTATTCTGATACTGCATTTTTATACACTGCTGACACCTGCAAAGCCCATGCTTGGTCTGACAAAACTTTCCCCCAAGGAGAGGTTTTTAGTGTTGGTTCTGAGTATTGAAAACCACTTATGGAGGCTTACTGAGAAGCAAGTGTGGTTCTATTTGCCCCTGCCTTGGGGATCAGTGGTTTGAATCCTATTCTGCTTTACACCAGTGAAAATTGAAATTAACACCATCTGCAACAAGGCTGTAGAGAAGGTAACAGAAGTGCAACAATAGGATACGAATGTTTTACACAGAGGAGCAAAACGCCAGGTTGCAAATAGGGCAATAGGGTGGCAAAGCCCTGTGAGCCCTGTGAACAATTGGTGCTTTCAGTCCTGTGCAACAAAGCAGCTTTACAGAGGGTGTTGCAGTGATCACTGAAACTGGCTCTATGGAAACTTCTGTTACATTCCAAATTCAGCCTTGCTGCATGGCTGGTGGGGAGGGCACAAGAGGACTTCTCTGTGTGATGATGGTGAATGGGAAGAACTATGTGTTACAGCCACAAGAGCCCTTACCCAAACCTTTTTTTCTCCACAGGTGCCCCTGGTTGACAAAAGCCATCTCCCCAGCCATCCCAGTATACAATGGGCTCGTGTTCTTGTTTGTACTGGCAAACTTCAGCATGGCAACTTTCATGGACCCTGGAGTTTTCCCACGAGGTAACACAGAATGGGACTGTTGTGTGTATGAGGGGGTGGGTTTGAAAATCCAGGCCAAAGGAGGTGTCAGGTATCCAAACACACTAGTTACTGACTAATCCTGCTTTTTTTGCTTTGTATTCTTTATTGTAGAGTTAGTTTATTTATTTATTTACTCTGCTCAGCCAGCAGTAGAGGTGGGATGGCAGTGAAATGCTGGGTGCCTTCCCACTCCCTTCTGAGCTCGGAGGTGGCAGTTGTCCTTGCACTTGCTCAGACTGGCAGTCGAGGGCACAGGGTTGCTTAGAATGGTTCTCCTTGAATAGCTCTCCTGAGTGATGTGATTTTGATTGCTATCCCCTGTGTCATGCTGGCATATTGGATTTAAGTCACTGTCTTCACCATAGGTAGCAGAGCATGGCAGAGGCCAAACTTTCTGAAACAGTTTCATCAAACCAGACTTTTCAGAATACCTTAAAAAAAATGCAAAAGCATTGAATGCTGAAAAAGGCTTGCCTTACAGTATCTAAAAATGCATATATTTAGAAATATATTCCTGCTTAAATTAGTACTGATTCACAGCTGATTAAATAGGATAAAGATCGCTCAGCTTTTGTACTGGGAGCCACAGTGCAGCTCTCTCTTTTAACACATCCTAATGAGAGAATTATCACCTCATTTTATCTGTCTTCCAATAATTATTCACATGCAGTTTGCAGCAGAGACCGCTCTAGGCAGTCTGTCTAAACCAATGGATCTGTGCTGTCTGCAAGCTGTGCTTTCTCACCTCTATTCACTGAGCTCAATATCTGTTTTGAATTGCTACCTGACAAGAGCAAGGTACCTATCCTGCTGGCTTC
>VYZS01014533.1:5368-20197 GCA_013400695.1 Neodrepanis coruscans | reverse complement strand
GCTTGGCTGCTGCATCAGAATTGGAGGAGAAGCAGCAGCTGACACACACCGTCAAGATGCTGGAACTTCAGGTGGAGAGCATAAAGGCAGAGGTCAAGCTGGAACAAGCCAAGACACTTGAAGAAAAGTGAGTGTGACTTGATTTTGTATTCCAGGGCAGTATTGTCAGTGAGAAAGGGAAGTCCAAGGGAGCCTGGCCAAAGGGGAGTTGAATCTGAAATACTATTTTTGTATTCTGCACCCATTGAAACCATGTTGTTTGTAGACTATGACCTAGAAGACTGTAATCTTCCATCTACTGAACCCCCACTCAGGAATACTTGAGCTGTCAATTGTGACTTATATCTTCCTTTAATCCCAAAGTCAAAGGTGGGATGGAGCTGGGTGTAACATACAGGAGGAGGCAGAGGAGTGATAACAGCTGTGCCACTCAATAGCAGGGTACATGAGGACACAACTAGGAGGGCAGGGACAAGTCAGGTGGTGACAGTGCTGGGGAAGTGACATTAATGAAGAGGTCTGTGGTCCCTACAGTCTGTTTGCACTGGGAAAGGCAACTGTGTGGTGAAGCTGAGGTAAAGAGACTTGCTGTTTGCCTTGGCTCCCTGCTCCTTTTCATGTGCAGTCCGTGTAAGGAGTGTGAAAATGTCAGTCCAAGCTGTTCAGAGAGGCTGAACTTCCTGAAGGATGTGTCTTCAACTGCTGGAGAAGCTGCTTGTTATCTTTGGAGTCTGTGTCTGGTTCTTCTGATGAATTCTCCTTCACTTGAAGTCTCTGAGTCAAGACTTGGATGTCTTCCCAAAAGAGGTGTTACATTTTGAACAGAATTTGTGAGCTTGATGTAAAAATACTTGGTGTTGGATTCTTCAATATGAAATTCAGATGATTAGTAAGGACATTCATCTGCACTCAATCCATGGATAGAGCAGCACACAACTTGGAAGAGAGGTGTAGAGACATGGAGCATCATTTGTTTTCAGTAGATATGCAGATTGATTTGCAAGGAGCTGATGGTGGCTTTTTTTCTAAATTCTAATGTTATTTAGACTTTGAAGAATTAAGTGTTTCAAACTTTCACCTCTTTTCTTGTCATAAACAGGGCAAGATACAATACCCTGCAGGATTCATATAGCAAACTCCTTCCTGAACTCACTGAGGCAATGAAAAAAATTGATGAAATGAAGCTCAAAGAGGTAAACTCATCACAAGAATAAATTGTAATTTATTAGAGGGGAGTGGGAAGGGATGAGAGAATCTATCTAGGATCAAATTTAGGCAGGAAACAATTGTCATCCCTTCTACATAATAACATGCAACAGAGCAGAACTGCTCTCTGATAAATACAGATCCTGTGCTGTCATTTACAGAAAACTTTATCCACACATTGTACTTCTATGGTGGTTTCCAGGTAAGATCTAATCTGCAGTGCAGTACAGAGTCCAGTCCTGAGAAAGTAATAGACAAAGTGTTCCTGCAGCATCAGCGTTAAGTGTAGGAAGGCAGATCTCTAAACATTTTTATATTCTTAAATAGAATGCCTGCCACAGTGAGGTTTTGTTCATAGCTGAAGCTCCATGGAAGTGCCAGATTCTTGTGTATAATTTTGGAAACCAGGAAAACATCAATTCCCGTGTCCATTAGGGAGCTCTCTTTTAACTTGATACAATGCAATTTGAAAGCTCATAACTAATAAATATCAGTCACCACTGCTTAGTCCAAGTTTCTTTGATGACCAAAACTGGAAGTTTTTCAAGGGCAGGAGGAATAAGAAGCAAACTTGCACTTCAAGCAGGGTCATATTCAGAGTTCATCTCATAATCANTTTTAACTTGATACAATGCAATTTGAAAGCTCATAACTAATAAATATCAGTCACCACTGCTTAGTCCAAGTTTCTTTGATGACCAAAACTGGAAGTTTTTCAAGGGCAGGAGGAATAAGAAGCAAACTTGCACTTCAAGCAGGGTCATATTCAGAGTTCATCTTATAATTACCGTTCTTCTTTGCAGATGGACAGAGTGGATAAAGCTGTGGTGGAACAACTGAAAGCAAAGGTGGAGTTGGCAGAACAAGCCCTTGCTGCAAAGCAGCTCCAGATAGATGAAATGAAGCAGTTAATTGCTAAGCAGGAGGAGGACCTTGAAACTATGTCTGTGCTCCGTGCTCAGGTATGGGCTCTTCAGAAACCAGCTGCTTCTCCTACCCAGTATTCAGAAACCAGGAGGTATTTAATGGCTCACTCTGGAACACTGTTTCCTCAACTTCAAAGCATAATTCCCTTACTTGGCTTGCCTTGCAGATCCCTGCAGAGCCTTTGCCACCATATCCTAGGGCTCTGTAGGAGGAACTGTGTATGCTGAAGTCTGGCACAACAAACAGAAGTTGGGAATAGATGTGTATTTAAAACCACTGTCACTGTATATATTTTAGGATGCTCTTACTCAAACTGGTGCATGTTAAGAGTGATTAAAAAGGGTTTGCCTCACATTTAAGGCACAGAACTGGCATCTTGGCCCAGTTCTACTGTCTGCGCCACACATTTGTCAGTGTACTTAGTCAAGTCACCTCCTTACAGCTCCTCTGTTCCTCATTCCTGCCTCTGTACAGCAGAAGCAATAGTGTCTCAAGTAAGACATTTAAAGTATCTCGTACAGAATCCAAAAACTCTTCAGTCTTCTTCACCTTGTGAGTAATAGAGGTGTTGGCTTTGCAGTGTGTGAGTGTCGTGAGTAGGTGCAGGCTATGACAGAGATTTATGATTTTGACATAAATGAATATGATTCAGTCAAAGTTACAAATTCTCAGCATGATTTCATTTTTTTGATCAGATGGAGGTTTATTGTTCTGATTTCCATGCTGAGAGGGCAGCAAGAGAGAAGATCCATGAGGAGAAGGAGCAGTTGGCTGTCCAGCTGGCATACCTGCTAAAAGAGCAGCAAAACCTTCAAGATCTTGGCCGGTGAGAAAAAGTTTTGGCTGAGCTGCCTTTGGACTGTCTTGCTACTCTGTGTGCTGGAGTTGGCCAGCATTGTCTTGCTAGCATCTCAGTAGAAAGGCACATAACTTTGTAGGCATTTCTTGCTTAATAAGAATTTAAAAAGAGAAGAAAAGTGAATTGTCTGACTTCTCATTTTCATTTTCCAGTAGAATCTCTGTAAGGTGTGTTAGTTCTTAGTTGGGTGCCCTAGCAAGTTTTCACTTTGGATGATTCATGCTTGGTAAATTCCCCCTGCTGATTCATGTGAGTTTCTTTGGGTTCTGGCCTCAATTTCAGCAGTGAATCTGCAGCTAATCTTGCTGAATGTGTGCCAGGGATATGTGCTGCTTCTCCTGGTGGCAGTGGTAAGTGAATACAGTTTCAAGTTCTGCGATACTTGAATCAAGTTACATTTCACATTAATTGTACACTTCGCCCTTTTTCTGGTATAACTGCTTTTCTGCTTTAATCAGACTTGCAGTTTGCCCTGAATAGCTGAGAGTCCTCAGAGTTTTCCAGAGGAGTGTGCCCTAGATCCCTAGGTGTGCAGCTGCCCCAGTCCTGCTGTATGACCCTGATTTTAGCAGGACCCTGGCATGATCTCTCACAACAGCAGTGTTTCTAGGTCCTGTTTCTGAGCAGCAGTTGTGAACTAGATGCATGTCAAGTTGACAGGAGCCTGTTTTCTGAGCCCTTGCCTTCCTTATTCTCCACAGAAACTCTTTGGCAGAGATGCAGAATCGCCACGGAGCCAGAGTGCCAGATCAGGAGCACTTGCCTCACCTTGTCCAGAGAGGTACTGTGAGCACCTTCTCCAGCTCATGGGGCCCTGCTGTGTTCAGGTTAAACCTGGCTGCAGGCAGCTTCCCTGTGGCTATTCTGGCAACTGGGTAGCTGCAGAGAGCAAAATCAGGTAGTGTAACAGGGAGTCATTTATATTCTCTGCTTGCAGGAACTGGTAATCAAGACTGGCAAGAGCAGAGGAATATCTCAATATATTCATGTCCCAAATGTGAAGAAATTCTACCTGATTTGGACACGCTGCAGATTCATGTTATGGACTGCATTAATTGAGTGATTCCCTCCAATTCTTCATCTTCTGGAATTTCAGCTGCCAAACACTTTGTTTTTTCCTTCTTGCTCAAATAATGCTTACTTCTACATCTTATGAAGGAGGTTTTCAGGGGTTTTTCTCATTAATTCGATGGGAAAAGTAAAACTCTTCCCCTGCCAAGTAGTCACTAATCTTGTTGTAATCTGCTTTAGGGATAGAATTTTCATAGGTTAACAACGTGGATGTGCTACAGAACTCACAGTGTGTTTGCTGCTATGAAACCTTCCAGGAACATTCCCCTGAAGTGCTCTTGCTCTATGGCTACCCTGCAGAATGGGGCTGAATCACTGAAGTCAGAAGAGAGGTGGGATATTTGCTGATTAACCAAAAGAACTATGAGCCTGTAAATACTTCATCTCTCATATACCAGGAAACATATACATGAAAGAACACTGTTTGAGCAGCTTTCAGCAAAATGGAATAGTTCTGTATTCATCAAGCATTTGAAGTGATCCCTGCTCTTTCTCCAGATGGCAGTTTTGTTGCTGCCCTTGTGACCATACTAATCTGATGTTAAATTTTTGATGGCTTATGTAACTTCTTGCTTTAGCCAGATGTGAGTAAGGTTTAAAACAGATCATTTAGGTCTGATATATATGTAGCTCCTGATGTACTCAAGTCACTTGGTTTTATAGAACTCTTAATTTTTAAGGTGTTGTCTTGACTTTTCTTTATTACAATAAAATAATTTGAACCTGTTACAGTATTGTGGTAGAAAGTGCTGAGATGGTTGTAACCTAATTTAAAAAGAGTATAAGGGATTTTCACATCTCAAAATAAATCTATTACAATTATAAAATTATCTATACCTGTGAATACTTTGGAGGCTGAAACAGGATTGCAAATACAGGATTGCAAAGATTTTTATCTTTTTTCCTCCACTCTTAAAAACTGAGTTTCTGGAAGCAAATTTGCCTGGACTCATTACAATCTAGCAGTTAAACTGCAATACCTGAAAAGCTCGTGTAGAAAGAACTGCAGTGGATTAGTTAGTTCTGTTCTTTCTCTCCCAAGCATTTTTATCTTGACAAAAAAACCCCAGTTCTTAATTTGCCATTGCATAAAGGAGGAAAATATTAACAAACTACAAAATAGCATGAACCTCAGGAAACAAATCATGCAAACTGCTGGGATCCATGTAAAACCCAAATGTGCAAAAAAAAAGTTCTGTGTCTTTTGCAAATAGCTCACATTTGCATTGTTGGAAAATGGCAGGGGAGGGAAATAAGAGACGCATGAAACCATTCTGGTTGAAGGTTGTCCACACCACATCCATGGTGTTGGTCACTTTTGGGCACTGCCCAGTTGGAAGAGAGCCCCCACATGTTCAGGACTGAGCTGCCAACCTTGGTTTGGAGAAAGGTTTTGATCTTTTTCATCCACTGTTCAAAACTGAATTAATTTCTGGAAGCAGATACACCAAGACTCACTACAATTCAGTAGCTAAGTCTGTGCCATCTTTTCCTGGGTAGGTCTGTTAGGCTCACTGAGGGAAGTCCACGTCCTTCTGGGTGCCAAAATTGTGGCCTGAGTGTTCAGAAGGAGCAGGGTGGGATGATCACACAACCTGAACATCAAAGCTCAACATTTTAGTATCACTTTATTACTTCTTAAGAATAGCTTTAGTCCTAAAATCTGGTGTTCCTGTTTTCCACATACACTAGAAGTGAAGAAAGCACTGCTGTGCTTCAAAAGGACCACTGGATCATCCTCCCTCCCTGCTCAAGCAGGGTCATCCTAGAGCACAGTACTCAGGATTGTGTCCAGATGACTTTTGAATATCTCCAGGGAAGGAGATTCCACAACCTCTCTGGAATTAGTGCTTAGAATTTGTATGTGACAAATTCTCCTGTCAACCCACTTCCATAAATAAGTGCTTCTCCAAATTGTCCTATGGATGAAAATCTGAGTCACAGAGGAGAAAACAAGCTAAACAAATCTATAGTGGAATTAGAAATAAAAAGTTGGTTGACTCAATATTTTAGCCATTTTTTTTGCTTAAAACATGAAATACGGACTATTCTAGAGCTGATTAATTCAAAACAAAAGCCTCAATAAAATTTATGTTTTGCTCTCAGCAAATGAATATTCTTGAAATATACACATCAAAAATACCTGTAGATGTTTCTTAGACCCAAGAAAATCTTCCTTCAGCATATTTTTCATGTCATGCTGTCAGTGAATTCTCAGCTACCAGTATCAGGAAAAACAATCCCTTTTTTTGCCCTTGTAATTAAAGTGAGGAGTTTTTTATTTTACTCATTGTCACTGTTGTTCTTATTATATCTTGTAGATTCTGTATTCTTATTTTTCAGCTAATATATAACTTCACCCATAATTTCAGGTAAAGCAAGAGCTGACTAAAATCTTTTGGGAAGAAGTATTAATCAGTCTGGTTGCAACCTCCTTCATCAATTACAAGTATTCCCATCAGATGCAATCTCTTATTGGCCTCTAATTGGTTCCTTGTGACAGTGGGATTTATGGGCTTTTTTATCCTGAATCCAATTTTATTATTGGAGCTTTGTGACAGTTATGGATTCTGCAAATCATCAAAACCTGATGGAAATGCTACTGGGCCAAAAGCAAACTAATAGAATGATGATAGAGCTGATTTCATCTGAGGAGCATTCACCTTAATGAAAACACAGAAAATCAATGTGAAAGGCCAAAGGAGGAATTACTTATGCATTCATCAAGTCAAAATTAATCATTTCAGGAGGTTTCAGAAAGAAAGGGGACCTTAGCAGAGCGATACAACAGCAAAACATGAGCATTAGCTGAAATAGGTCTTCATAGAAAGATAATATAGTAGATCTAATAGTACGATTCAGGAGGGACAAGGAACTCCAAAGAATAAAGCCACAATTCACTGAGACCTGTTCATGCAAGAGGGAGGATTATTTTCCTGTTGTCATCATTCACTCATCTTTAACATCATTAACAGTCCAGAGGGCAAATAAGCCACCATGACAAGTGGCCATGAGCACAGATTTAAGAGTACATCTCCTTTGTTTTCCCTTAGATGAAAGATAAAATGTATTTGTGTTTTCAAGTGAATAAATACTACACAGAGTCATAGAATAATAGAATAGTTTGGGTTCAAAGGGACCTTAAAGATCATTTAGTTCCAACACCCCTGCCAGAGGCAGGGACACCTTCCACTGAACCAGGTTACTCATAGCCCCATCCAACCCGGCCTTAAACACTTCCAGGGACAAGGCACCTACAACTTCTCTGCGCAACCTGTTCCACTGCCTCAGCATCCTCACAGGAAAAAACGTCTCCCTAATATCTAATCTAAACCAGCTCAAAACCATTTCTCTTTGTCCTGTCACCACGTGCCCCTGTAAAAGGTCCTCTCCTGGTCCCTTTAGGCCCTTTAGGTACCGGAAGGTGCTCTGAGGTCTCCCCAGAGCCTTCTCTGCTTCAGACTGTACAATCCCAACTCTCAGTCTGTCTTCACAGGAGAGCTGTCCCAGCCCTCTGATCATTTCCATGTTGGAAAATTCCTTCAGNCTTCATAGGAGAGGTGTCCCAGCCTTCTGATCATTTTCACATTCCCTCGTCAACTAAACCATAGCACCAAGTGTTATGTAAATGAACGCTAAAGTGTTCATTTGTTGCTTGAGCACTTCCACGGATGGTAACTCCATCAGTCACTTCCCTGGGCAGCCCATTCCAATGCTTGACCGCCCTTTCTGTGATTAAATCCTTCCTGAGTTCTGTCTTCATCTAAGTGATGCCAGGGGAAAGGACAACGAGCTTCTACATCCTCAGAAACACTATTTTTTGTCCCAGAACTACAGTTGTGCCAAAGAAACACTGAACCAGAACACAAAATCTTGTCCGCTGCACGTGGCAAGAACTGGGACCGAATTTGCTGGTTTATCACATTTAGGTTATTCAGGCGAGGATGAGGATGGGCGGCTGCTGTGACCCCCCCCTCCCTGCGGCCGCTCTGCCCAGGCACGGGCAGCTCTTTGCAGCCGCACGGGCTCTCCCAGAGCCCAGGACACCGCGGGACACCGGCGCTCACACGATTTATGACGTCACACACACCGGCGTGACGTCACTCGGATCCCCGGGCACCCTCTCCGCCGCCCGCCCGCAACCAAGATGGCGCCGCACTGCGCCGCTTCTGCCAGTACCGGCGATGGCGCGGGCGCGCATGCGCGGCAGGGGACGGGGCGGGAGCGGGAGGAGGCGTGTCCCGCTCGGAATTTTGGCGGGTCCGGCGGAGCGCGCGCGGCGGTGAGCGGGATCGGGGGGATTGGGAGTGATCCCGGGAGGATGGATCCCGGGGGGGGTGTATCCCTACCTGCGGGTCGGGGAGCCCGGGGTTCCGCTGGGTGCGGGCGGGGGAACCGTGAGGGGGAAGAAAAGACGCGGGATCGGCGGCGGTGGCTCGTTCGTGAGGGCTCGGGGGGGTTGTGCTTTGCTGAAAATGAGTGTCCTGGGGAAAGAGAGAGCTACCAACAGTGGGGTTTGGGGGCAAGACAAAGGTCTCTGCGGCAGGAAGGTCTGGAAGCGCAGAGTTTGGATTTGTGAGGCTTCCCAGCCTCGGTGGGTTTCCCAAATTTTCTCCTCCAAACCTCCCCCGGCCATTTATGTCCCCCCTGTGCTGATGGTTTTTTATGGACCCTTGTCCATGAAATGGAGGAGCTGCGAGAAATGTGGGACATGACACTTAAGAATAATAACTGGTACAAGTTTTAATAACTAGTTAAGTGCTAATTGCATTACGGTGCAAGACTGATGAGGTGGAAATGGTTGTAACTATGAGTACATTTGGCATTTCTTAAAATTTGTTTCTTGTGGGCTTTTTTCTAAGAGTAGCTTGGCATAGGTCGGACTTTATATGAAGAAAATGTACATGAGGGTCTTAAATTTAGTGGAGTCCTCTGCAGCTGTGAATGAAACCAGGCTGGTGATTCAAATCTCAAAGAACACAACATATATCTCTAGACAAGCTGTATGTATTTAAACAGTATCCCTTTTTTTCTGCCCTTAACAGAGAATATTTTTCCTTGAGGGACTCCTGAAGAAATCCCAGTGAAATCATGGACGGTAAGGGGGGAAGTACTCTTTTACTTTCAGGAGGAAACTTGTCTTCTGATGGGTATGTTAGTTAATAAAGTGTTCAGAAAACTTGTTAAACTCCTTAGCAAAGGATGTTACATTGCACTGACTTGGTTTGCAGAGGCCTCTGAAGTTGCCTCTTGCCTTCCTTCTTGTCACTTTCCTGTGAGGCTGCTCTGTCCCTTCCCTGGTTTCGTGTTTCCCTCAGCAGCAAAGGCCAAATCAATTTCTTGGTTTGCTTAGAATTTCAATTCTGCTCTGTCTGTCCCATTCCTGTCTCTGTATTTGATATTTTTTCAGTTATTGGTCCCTTTGGTCCGTATTTGTTCTCCATGCTCTTCCATGACAAAGCTACACCTGAGAAATTTGTTGGCTGCCTTTCCTATCCTTCCCCTTCCATTGGCAAAGGCCATGTGGGTGTCTGTTGGCTACACCTTGGCAGGTTCCAGGCTTTTCTTTGTAACAGTGGCTTCTGTACAAGCAGCTGCCCAGGAGGAAAATCCAGCGCTGAGTATTGTTGTTTCCTGCTGACTGGGCAGCCTGTATCACAAGATGAGTGTCTGCAACCACAGTTCCATCTGACCTGACAGCAGGAAGCTGCTCTGTCTTTAGCTGAAGTGGTTTTTAAAAATGCTACTCTGGTCTTTCTGCTCCAATTCAGTTTCAGTTGTCATTAGCTTATAAATTATGAGTGTCTTGGATCTTTTCTTCCTTGGCAGCTTTCCTCTAACTGGATGGAAATAACTCTGAGTTTTAATTTTTGCCTTAGCTGATGATGACTTGGATCTGTTGGCTTCCCTCCTGGAAGAAAGTGAAGCAACTGAGGAGAGGAATTCTGCTGAGGAGAGGAATTCTGCTGAGGAGGAAGATGCTCCACAGGATGAGGGAGGAGAAGTGGATGAATACGATGAGCTGTTTGATGCAGAAGATGATGAATCCTACACTGAGGAGGTCGATGCTGAGGACACCATGGTTGATGAGCAGAAGGAGAACCTGGCTACGCTGTTTGGAGATGTGGATGACCTGCTGGAAGAGGAGGAGGCAGAGGAAGCTGACCCCGCTCCAGCTCCCAGTCAGGCAAAAGAGAAAACCAATGAAGAACTGCAAGGTTTGATCAGAATCTTTGATCTGTTTTGTTGGATATATTTTGTCCCTAGAGAGCTAACAGGCACAAGGCAGGGCCTGCTGCTTCTTAGATCAGGATGGTGCCCAGAGGGGGGAAAAGAGAAAGTTCTTGTGACAGCTTCTAAGTCAAATTTTCAGTGCTCAGTGGCTAAACTCACCAAACCTGTTCTTCCAAAATAAAGATAGAGGATTTAAGTAAGGCAGGGAGACTAAACTAGCTCTGGTGAGCAGGATAGGGGAGGTTGCCTGTGTGTCTGAGCCTTGTCCGATGAAGAACAGTGTTGCTTCAGGTCTTCAAGGCTGTCATCCTGACATCCTTCTCCAGCATATCAATCCCTTCCTCCTCAGAACCTATTGGCAGGATGTTCTCCCACACCAGTCAGTGTGGAAGCAGAGCTGACCACTGGGCTTTCCTGTGTCCAGGCCTCATATTTGATTTTATGCTAAGGAGTGCAACCATCAGCCATTGAATTGTCTTATGCTTGGTGGGAGAAGTTTTATGCCACATGACAAGGAACATACCATGATCAAGTGAAATATTTATATGAGAGGAGCCAGCTCCAGGCTGTATGGAAGAGTTTCCTTGCACTATGAACTGTGTAGAATCAAGTAAATCTGTATTGTGACTTGAGTCTTTGTTTCCTAAGTTCCCATGATGTAGTAAAACTGCCAGACTTCCAGAGATCTCATAAATTCCAGTTTGCAATGGCTTCCCGCTGTCTTCATTTTTATCCTTCTCCTTTCTTTCCTAGCTGAGCTGAGAAAATTGCAAGAACAGATGAAGACATTACAAGAGCAGTTGCAGAAGACTGCTATTGGGAAGCAATCCAGTTCAGGCTCAGAGAAGAAAACCCCTGGTAATGAGACTAATTAAATGGATTTGTGATTTGTTGCCTTATCAATGTGCAATTTATAGGCAGGATTCCAAATAATCCTGAAGTGGGCACTGAGCAGCAAGGAGGAACGGTGGTCTGGTGTATTCCCACACACGTTGTTTCTGTAGCTACAAACTAAATCAATTTTGCACTCTGCATCGTGGATTGATTCTGCATTGGACAGCTTTCATGACTAACTGCTCCAGGCTCTTCTGGAAGTGCCCCTTCTTATTGGCAGATATTGGTACACCCAGTAAATACTTCTGTGTTTTTTGCTGTAGAGTGTTTGGGGTAGTAATGAAACTGCATGTGGAAATTGCAAAGCAGGGGGATGTTTCTACTTTCTGCAGCTTTAAGGTTCCAATGACATCCAGAGTTTTAGGTCATCATGGGGAAGAGTCATTGGGGCTTTTCCAGCTGTGGCATTCCAGATGCTGACAACTTAGCTGAGGACCCTGTGGGACCCTGACTTGTTATTCAGGAATTACTTAGTTTGAGGCAATTCCTAGAGTTCAGATCCTGAGATCTCATAGTTTTTTTGTTTCTTTGGCCAGGTAAATCTCCCTGTCAACCCTTAAAGGAAAGGCAAGTTCAGAAGCTGCAAGAGTCACCATGTTTCTCAGCCCAGCTGGGCAGTCCTTTACCTCCAGCCAAGCGAGGACCCCAGAAATCAAAAGCATCCTCAGCAGGTACCATTCTCAATCTGCCTTTCACTGGAACACACTGGGCTTTTGTCAGAAGCTTATAGTTCCCAGCAGTGGTGTGAAACACATTCAGGATAGTTTTAAAGCATTCAGAGCACCAGTAGGGGTCTGGTAACAGCAGCACAGAGCTTATTATAGTTAATTATTTTATTCTTTGTAATGTATTCTACGCTTTTTTTTTTCTTTGCTAAAGAGAAGAAGACTCCTCCTCCACAGCAAGTCCTCAGTCTGGCATTCCAGCCTCTCAAGTCTGCTGCAGGGAACACACCCAGTAAGGTGACCAGAGAGAGGACTTCTCATGTGCCTACCTGCTCCAGTGTAACAACTCAGCCAGTGTCTGTGGAAACCTTCTCGGGACTGAGATTAAGGTCAGCAGCCCAGCTCTGAGCTCTGTCTAGGAGCAACCCCTCCAGTAATAGGAGAGAAAAAGCAATATACATGGTTTAACCATGTCAGATTAGTCACTTGTCATTAGGGGATGTAACACAAAGCCACAGCACTGGCTGGTTGATCAGTAATTGGGTAACATTGACTTTTGGCTTAGTACCATGTTTATGTTTTCACCTTTGCTCTTTTCTAACAAAGAAGCTGTAATTTTATTAATGCTCTGCCTTCCCTGGGATATCCTCAGTGGGGGAGCAGGGAAGCAAAGCCCAACTGTGCTCCTGTTGAGCAGGTTTTTGCTCCACATTGAGAAGCCCCTGGAGCTGCTCGCTCACTATCCCCATACTCAGTGTGGCCACAAGAGGACTCTGAATCCTCATAGTGTCTCAGCTGGATTCCCAGCTCAGTCAGCCATACTTGGTCATCCCTGAAATGAGCAGAGTTAATACAGGCTTGGGGCTGGGTCACAGTTGCACCAGTGTGATCAGTATCTTTCTGATATTTGCACAGTGTTCTGAACAGAGGGTTTTGTTTCAAGTGACCTCAGGGTGAAGTGAGGCAAAGAAGCATTTTGCAGCAAGATGCAGGCTCCTCAGGAGAATGCTGGATAGTTTTCATTGTTCATTTGTGCCAGTGGATGTTCTCTCTTTTACATGCTTTTCCTCCATGTAGAAAACCCCGAGTGTCTTCAGCTGAAATGGACAGGAAGATGGCTAACAGGAAACTCATCCGGCTGTCCCAGCTGAAGAGCAAACTTGCTACAGAAAATCTGGAGGAGATAGACTGGGTAACATTTGGAGTCATAGTGAAAAAGGTCACTCCTCAGAGTGCAAATAATGTGAGTAACTTTGTATCCCTTGCCCAGTTCAAGTGAAATGCTTGGTTTTCCAAGAGACACTGATTATGTCTTCAGGTTAATCACACAAATTGATGTACTTAATGAAAACTTCTATATTAAAGATCTTGGCTCATCTAGCTTTGTGCAGTAGTGCTGCTTTTAGTCCTAAGGAGGATAAGTCCTTAACTTTTCTGGTGCAACTGCCCCAGGCAGTAGCATTGGCTCATGTAACCATAGCATTAATCTGTTTTAACTATGTTTTTCCACTGCTATGTTTAATGCCAGTATGAAAAAAAGGACTGTGACTCTGGCTTTCTAGAGAGCCTCTTGTTTTGCATGTGCCAACGCATTCTGCTTCCGTCATTTCCCTACGTGGTGTACATGTCCTGTGGAAATTCATTGATGAAACAGGTTTGGATATGCCTTGTATGTTCAGTGGGGTAAAAACCTCTTTATTCAGCAAGCAAGTGTGCTGTCCATCTTTAATATCAGGAAGATTGGTTGTAGCAGTACTACTGTGCTGTTTTGGCCGGGAAGAGTTACAGAACCGCAGAGCAGTATAGCGGGAGATGCTGTATCTAACCTCTAGTGAGGTTACAAATTTTGCTTTTCTAAATCAGTAAAACCAAGGGAGGGGAACGAGATTAACTCTTAAAGTGACAGCAAGAGGGGCTGCAGTCAGTGTCCCTGTACCAAGAGCTGAAAGAAAAGAGAATGTCTGTTCCAGGGCAGAACCTTCAGTATCTGGCGGCTGAACGACCTGCGGGATCTCAACCAGTGTGTCTCGCTCTTCCTGTTTGGTGAAGTCCACAAAGAGCACTGGAAGACAGACCAAGGCACAGTCATTGGGCTGCTCAATGCCAACCCTATGAAACCTAAAGAAGGCTCAGATGAGGTGAGACAGTTTTTCACTTCCTCAGCAGCTGTGGATAAGAGCCCATCACTGAACCCGTTCGTATCTGGCTGAGATTTAGCTTTGTAACACATATTAAGATTGGAATTGCAGCAGTCTGCCCAACAGTTTGAATTGCATTCAGGTAGTTGCATGTTGTGTATTTGTTCCTGGCCTCCTGGAAGGCTGAACTTCAAGAAGTCCTACTAAGTATCTAAAGCCAGAGTTTATTACAGTGTTTCATCTGCTCTCAGAGCAGTCGACTCTTCCACAAATGTAGAGAGTGTACGTTCATTTAATTTCAATTTATTTAGCTACTTCAGTACCATACCTATTTCAGTGTAGAGGTCTCTCAAATATGAAAAAGGTGGAGGAGTCATTTCTCTTTTCCAATTTAAGCATGAGATGTGATTGTAAAATGTTTCCTTGTTCCAAAATCACAACTGAGAAGAAGCAATATTTGATTTATTAAAAAAATGATGTATTATGTACATAATAGCTCACTTGTTTAATCGATTATTTATAAATGCAGAATATGATTCATTACTTTGCTGTATGTATCAAAGCACTAAGGTGGTTTTATTTTTTGCTAATAAAATAATATATTATTATCTTTTTAATTACACTGGAATGGAAACTGACTTCTGTCAAGGGGAATTTCAGTCTAGTAGCTGCTCATGTAGCATTTTGCATTTTGAATTCTCCAAATAGAAAAATTAAGGATCTCATTAACTCTCTATTAAGCTACTTAATTGCTTAAATTAGCATGAATAAACAGTAGGAAGTCCTGTTGGTGAGCAGAAAGACACCAGATTTCATGGGAGGGCTGTGTTCAACT